>MU788236.1:9192-74831 GCA_026770625.1 Nicotiana glauca
GGGGTGGGAGGGGGGCACCACATTAACCTTCTTAAACTTATCCAAAATTTCACCCATTTTCCTTAATTAACTTATTAATCCCCTACTAATCCAATAATTAACCAATTATTCACATAATTAAAAATTATCTCAACTTACTTAAAATTCTACTCACTTGACATGCTTTATTTATCCTACTATCATGGTTATACAGTACCTTGTATGACACAAGTCCATAAATACGGGGTATTATAGCTCGGGCCGTATTCTATCTCAAATTGTCAAACTTCGATGAAACTTATTTTCTTTAATTTTCTTACCCTCGCACCTTCACTAATTTACTCATTACTTGTTTGAAATAGCATAATACTTATAATTCCAAAATAATTTCATTCCCGAGCTTACGTCGATTAACTTATGACGAAACTTGAACGTACAAAAATGCGGGATGTAACACCTCATTTCCGAGCTTTCATTAATTGATTTATGGTGCAATTTCACGAACGAAAACATGGGGTGTAACATCATTCCCCCCTTTGGAACATTCATCCTCGAATGTGATTGATGCACTTGTCATTCTCATAACCCATAGCTCTTGCGAATACTTTAGTATTCCTCTTGCCATTTAGGCAATTGTTTTGTGAATGAATCCCATAGGCCAGGGCATTGCCTCCTTTAGGCCTCTTTCTCACACCACGACTTGTAGTCGGAATCCTTCCAAGCTCATACCTGTTGCTACCTTCTATCATGTAGCCTGTACAACTCTAATATTGTAAGTGCGCCTATGCGACTCTTCTTTCTTTTTATGCTCTAGCTTTTATCCAATATCTAGGCCTCACTTTGCAAACATATACAGATCTTGATAAAATGTCCCTCTGAGCATTTGTATGTATACTAAAGTTCTTTGCTTGGTACTTTGTTAAAATTACGAATATTGCTACGTCTTGTTTCATAGAACAGGTTATTTGTCCGTATGATTTTACTGCATCTAGGTAGGTCATACTATACCATAAACTTTGATTTATCATTGTGGAGATCTGTTACCAAATTCCATTTTACTCTTGTTGCTTATCCCACATGTATAAATCTAAGTTCTTTAATGCTTCCTCATTACTGTTCATCTTAAGAATGACGATCTAATCTCAGCTCATACTTTGTGACTTTTGTCCATCCATTATGATTTTCCTCAATATTCATCTACAATATACCACTGATAACTTGAAACTTCTTACGTAATATCCGGCCACTAGGGCTTATGCTGCATCGTGGAACATTTGAAGTGATTTTCCCGATCCACTTGGGGGCGATGCTGTACTTCCATAGCCCTATTTCATATCATAGTCATCCCAATATGATTTGCCTTACATTGGTATTTTAATCATGTACAATTAATAACTCGTTACTCAATCGAAGGCCCAAATGCAATCCTTTATTAATCACAATTACACCCTTATTCTACCACCAGGGCATCATCCCGTCTCTACTAAATGCTATTAGTCTTAGACTCATTTATGTTCATCCAGGCTATATTGAACTTTAATAACTTAGAGAAATCATAAGCTCTCTTGTTTTCACGGGCTTAACCCCGAGGACTTATCCATTTTCACCATCTTCACAATTGCCTTTTTCTTATTTTTACTCCTGTCTCCCTAAAACCTTATCGCTTTACCATACTTTAGGTTGCAATCGACACATATCTATTTATACTACTCGTAATTTTCCTTCAACTTTCTTGCACCATAGATTTCCTTGTGTTATTCTGAAATATCAAGCGAGACATCGTATCGTCTCTAACTCCCCTTTACTTTCTTACTTAGCCTTCTCAATACCTAGAAACCATACGCTGGAAAATATGCCATTAACAATGCCATTATCATTCCTGGATACTGAATCCTCGTGCTTCTAGCCTGCTATCTGAAGTACGGACTGTTCACAACATTCTACATTTAAGTATCTCGTACGTAGTTCACTTTTACCTTACTTACCTTAAAATCACGCGTAATATCTTTTTTCTCTTTCACGACCTCTCTTCCACATAGGTATAATTCACCTCCACGACTTGAAGATCTATTATAATACTTGCACCTCTGGTGCACATACGATCCATTGGGAGATTCACACTAACTTCTTATGAGGCTGGTACTTTTCTAACTGGCTTTATCGTAGAGCCGTTATAGAATATGGATGTTGTACTATCTCTCTTGTACCTCTGATATTAAGAGTGATCCTGCAATGTTCTCAATCATGATTTCTATAATTTTTTGGGTCCAATAATCAGATTCCTGATTTACTTACTTGATGTAACTCTTTAGTTTTCTCTTTCTTCTGGTAGCCTTTATGTAGTCTTAAGCTATCTTCCGATCTGCGGCTCATGATATTAGTTATTACTTTATCCTTTCATGGGCGCTATGGAATATCCACGAAAATATCTTCTAATAATTCAATCCTTTGTCTATGCCCTGGGCACAATTCTTTCTTTTAACTTATGCCTGAACCTTCTACGACTGTATGATGATCAATATATATACTGTATGGATAATATTCCGAACTCTTAAGTGGTTCGTAACGTAACCAACTCCGGATCATTGATCGAATAATTCCTTTCGTTCTATCTTAGCTTTTGTAAACGTAAGCTATTACTTTTCTTGGTCTTTTTGCCCCTTCTTGCGTCCACACTTCACTTATGTTAGTGTCCACACATATTGGAATTCCATATAACTCATATGATATTGAATATCACTTCTAATTTTAATCTTGTTCATTAGCCACGATAGATGCTACTTTCTTATGGAGTGTATACAATGTTGTTTTGAGACTAATGTTATAAGGCCATTTCCTTCTGAGTTTAGTTTGAAGCCTTCTTCCTTATTTTCCTTAGCTAGTCTTTCATTGTAGTACTTAGGGAGGACCCTCTGAATCTTGTAAAGCTGTGAGCTTATTACATTGTATACTCGATAGACCTTCTGATGTCCTTTCTTGCCCATACATATCCGTAGTTACTTATCTCCACACCCTTGTGCTTGTGGGTATTGATACCCAATTTTTCCCAAAGTATTTCTTATACCCAAATATTTCCAAAATAGCATATTGGTGCATATATAAGTACATCCAAGAGTTTTGACATTTTTTGATGATTTTTAAAACCAATTTATTGCCTATTTTTACACAACAAAATCCAATAATTATTCTCAAAATTATCATTTTGGTGAATAATTCATTTTATTTTCACATTTACACCTAAATATAATTAAAGCAATTTTCGCATATTTTTTTTTACAAATTTGTTTGGTATTTTAAAGTTAAATTGCATATAGTTGCAATTATAGCCTATCTTGTAATTTATGACATTTTATGTTTATAAAATTAATCCCAGTATTTTTTAATTAATATTTATATAATACTTATTTACCCAGTACATTTAATTTGGTTTTAAAATCTGTACTACTATTTTATAAAAAATAAATGGGGGAAAATTGGCTATTTACGATTTGGCCTTTATTGCATTTCAATTATAGCCAATTTGGCACCTTATTTCAGCCCCAATTTAAAACCCAATTACCCAACCCAATTAACGTGCCTACCCGACCCAGTACATGTTCAACCGACCCAACCCATATCCCTTTTAAATCCTGGCCGTCGATCATTTAGATCAACGTCCACCGTTACTTCTTACCTTTTTTAATTCACACGACTGCCTAACCCTATCTCATTTTCCCAATCCGCCGCCCTCAAACGCTCTCGTCTCTCGAGCTCTCTCAAAACCCTAGCCGCCGCCTCCCATCGAAACCCTAATCCATGGCTCCTCAGACTCATCAGAGCCCTATACCGGCCTCCTATGGCTTCTATGGGCTTATCTCTGAGGTCCTATGACCAGATCTTGAAGGGGTCTCGACCAAGCTCTGCTCGATGGCTGTTCTTCGGTCATCTTCAACCTCTGTCCGGCCAGCCATGGCCATTCGAGTTCGATCTCCGACTATCTCGCTCAGATCGATGGTTTCCAAAGCCTTTCTCATCACCTGGGTTTCTTATGAAACTCTAGCTCTAAGGTTCCTTCGATTTATTCTTAGATCTACCCCAGATCTATGTGTGTTTGAACTTTCTGAGCATGTTTCTCGAGGTTTCCCCAACTTTTGCTTTCAAAACTCTTTGTTCTTTAATTATGGTTTTATGTTAAGTTATTTCGAATCTCCCCCTTTGTTCTTGGCATGTTTCCGTATTTTGTTGGTTTGTTTCCCATATCTGAGTAAGCATGTTGAAAAGCCCTAATTTTGGGATTCTTGTTGAGTATGTTTGTTAAGGTTTTATTCGATTCATACGCTTATCATCTCTAGGTTTATTTGATGTTAAAAACCCTAATTTTGGGGATTTACTTGGGTTCTTGATCCTATTTGTTTGGTTTACTGATTAATGATTAAAACCCTAATTTTTAGGGGGTTTTCGCTTGAGCTTTGAAATTGCTTGTTGTTTCACCTGTTTGTCGTCTCTGAACTCAACTGATTTGAAACCCTAGTCTCTTTGGGAGGCTATTCGAAGTCCTGTGAGTTTTTGTTTGTGCATGTTTGTATGTTTGAAATCATTTAGCTTGATTCCTTGTTCCAACATTTTTTTTCTCTCTATATCTTCTACGCTTATGATTCTCACTTGACTCTCTGCATGTTTTCGACTCCTTCTATTATGCACTGAAGCCTAACTAATACGCTTTGAGTGTCTGCTCTATGCTATTGTTGTATGATGTTTCTTTTGCCATGACGTAGCCTCACTTGTCTGCTATTTGTGCATGCATTGTATATTGAGTTCCTCCTGTAATTTATTTAACTCAAAATTGATTTCAAAACTTTTCCTTCCTTGAGATCCTGATTTTACTAGCCTGTCAAAGCCTAATTGATTCTTTTCCTTTGACTGGCCTCATTGAATCTTTCCAAAAATAATTTCAAATCCTGTACTTAGACTTAACTGCCTATTGTATGACTTTACCGTTTCTTTTATGGCAACAACCATTCTGCTTACAAGGCTGATTCTCCTTCCCTTATTTGGATCCTATTAGTATCGGTTTGAATAAGAATCCCCTGATTAAAGGGGAATCTTATACTAATTGATTCTGATTTGTGACCATGCCCATATTTGTGTTAGATTTGTACTTATTACCTTATTTCTCTACACGTTTTCAAATCTATAAATACTATCCTCCCTTTTCTTTGAACACACAAACACAGAAAACAATCTGAGTTCAAACACTCCCTTATATTTTTTAAAAAAAAACTCTCTCCCTCTTTCTGCTACTTGTGCTGCTGTGGACTTTTGTTTGCTCTATTTCCTTCTGCACTTTTGCTTTCTTTACTGGTATGTTCTAGTTAATTTTCAAGCTTCATCAACAAAATGCTTCATTCATGTCTACTTCTTATCATGTTTTCTTTAATTTACATGTATTTCTAGCATGTTGTAACATGTCCCTTTCCCTTGTAATTCAATGTTTAATTTATGTGTACATCCTGTCAGTTGTTGGTTATCTGTGTGATATTTTATGGATCCCAAACCCTCATATCCCCTTTCATGCTTAAGTTATGGTTCAGAAACATGGCAATGTCTGAAATCATTGTCCATGGATATGAACTGGGCACTTTGGGCCCTAAGCTTGTCATTTTCCCATCCCCATTCCCCTATTGTGTGTATGCTGAGTAACAGCCTTGGCCTGCCAGTACTTCTGATTATTGCTCAGGCCATGGCTTGACCTCCAGTAGGTCTTTACTCCCTAAATTCTTAATCATAGGTTTGGTCAGGGGTGTGCTAGTCTATTTTGTGGCTGGGCATGACCACCAACCTGCCTGGGTAGCCCCTCTACCCCTTTCTATTGCGCTTACACTCAAATCCTAGAATTTAAGTTCTTCCCATCTTGTGTGAGCCTTACCTTAGGACCCTTGAGCATCCTCTGAACTTGGACACATAAAGGCTGGCCCTTCCGCACTGCACAACTCAATTTCTATTAATATCTTGGGTGTATGCACTGCCTGGGGTACCTGAAATCCCTTGGACCTCTGAAACACCTTAGATAAGAGAAGGATTGGAAATCTGGATCTCGGAAGTGGTTCAATCTCATATTATTAGGCATTAAGTCTGAATTAGGCTGCTCGGATATAGCTGATGATTTCTAATGTATTTTTTAATATTCCGGTTGTTTCTTTTGGGCTGTAATAATTTGTACAAACTCTGGGAAACTTAGTAAAAATGGGGGGATGGGATTTATTTTTACGCATCAAGGGTAGAGATCCTGATTGTAGGGGTTTGTTATGGTTTCTGCAATTTCACACCTAGAAATCATGCCTATAGGTTAACTTTTAATTTTTGCAAATATGCCTAGATATCATGCCTATAGGGTTAACTTTTAATTTCTGCAAATACACCTAGAAATCATGCACATAGGTTAACTTTTAATTTCTGCAAATACACCTAGATATCATGCCTATGGGGTTAACTTTTTATTTCTGCATATACACCTAGAGATCATGCCTATAGGTTTAAACTTTTATTTCGACACACACACCTAGAAATTATGCCTATGGGTTTAAAACTCTTATTTTTGCATATCCACTTAGAAATCATGCTCTTAGGTTTAACCTTTAATTTCTGCAAACACGCATAGATATCCTGCATGTAGGTTAACTTCTTATTGTTTCCGCAAAAAAAAATTCATATAAAAACATGGTCTACAAACTGCTGCATTCTGCATCTACAAACGTCACTAGGCAAACCATTTGTAGGTTTGAATAATAAAAGCTGCATATAGAGAGCATGTTCATAGGACCTTCTGTCAACATCTAAAAGGTGTCCAAATCATTATTCATATAGAAAGCATGCCTATAGGAAATTTCAAATCTAAATAGAGATAATACTAGCTGTTAAACTTATATTGTCCCGCTAAAATTGGTAACCCCTGTTAGTTTGCACATTTGTTTCTAAAATTAGTATATATCACGCCTAGTTCTAATCAACACTTAGGTCAACCAGATTAGTTTCAAACAACTGCATTCGAGTATGACTAATGTAGACTTTTCGCCTAAAAATATGCGTTGAACTAGTCCGCTCGTCGCTTTATTTAAATAAGACCAAAAATCAGTACGTGAAAGACATGCTAAACTCTGTTATTTTCGATCATTTACGGAGGCATATTTGAGCCCTGCTTGCTTGTCTATTTCCCCTTCTATTTGCAATTATTTGTTTTGGTTGACGCCTTAGCATTTTATCCTTTGAAACTTCTAAAAGCCCCAAACCCCTTTCCTTTTAGGATTAGTAGTCCATTTGCCTCCAGGACTGATAGGATTGGGACGGGTAATAGCATGCAATAAGTAAACGATACTATCCGCGCTTTAATACCTTGACGGGGTGGGAAGGGTAGACATGAAGATGATTATTACACGATAACACTATGCGTACAATTGGGTACCGGTGTTGTGCGAATGATCCATGTAATGTATAAACCTAGGACCCCCCTCCCTCTTTATTAGTTTAATAATTTTCAGAATTTTAAAAGTTGTCCCATCTTCAACTTCCGTTTCTTATACTTCTTTTAAGTTGTTTGCACCAATTATTTGACCCCTTCCCTTTACTTGCGTATCTCTTCTTTAATCACAAAACCGTTTTCTTTCTGAATTCCAGCACTTTTAAACCCTTTGTGCTTCTTATTTGTAACGGTTTCTCGTATTTGCAATACTTGCTTGTTTACTTGTTTGTTTGCATTAAAGTCACAATTGTAGCATGGCCGGGAACTACACTAGTGGATCTTGAGGGGTGCCTAACACCTTCCCCTCGAGATAATTTCTAGCCCTTACCCAAACTCTGGTTTTCATCTTAAATTCTTTTAAAAAAAGTGTCCTAATGCACCATAATCATTAGGTGGCGACTCTCCTAAAAATCCAAAATCCAATTCCCAAACGGGAGTGGTTCCCCACGGATGAATTCATTGTTTGATCCCGAGATGCACCATTTCTCATACTGATTGGTTTGAGAGGAACTCATCCATATGTTCCTCTCCGATCCATGAGGCAGGCTGGAAGAAAACAAATCATACCAAGGGTCGATAAAATGAGCCACCTCAAGGTCGATTTCCAGAACGATGATAGCCCTCACATGTGCCAAGGTCAGCATTTGTGGCATTGCAAAATCGTTTTGGGAAAAGAATCCATTGAGCCAGACAGGTATCACGCTGGTTGTGTGCCGCACTATTCGGGTTGCATAGAAGACAATAGCATAGGTCAGCTGGGATTCGTTATAGGCCACAGAATTATTGACGAGCACGCTGAAGCATGGGTTAAGTATAATCAACTGCGCAAGAGAATTCAAGAGTGTGAAAGTGAGCATCAAGAAATACAAGAAGCCCATCAGAAATTGATCGAGGAGTGGAAAGATATGGTCGTCAGCGCCAACAATCGGCTAAGGTATTTGGAGCGGGGTCTAGTAGAGCTGGACGGAAAGTTCATCAAGAGGATTGAGGACTGCCAAAACACTGAAGGAAATGCAGGCGGACATCTGGCCCGAGCCTACTTACTGCTAGGACTACGCGAGTTGGTAAAGCTGTTCGAGGGAGAAAAAGATGCCAAATCTGGGAAGGTCATTCTGGGACCAAATAGTTTGGAGTCTTTATTTTGCTTTAATGGTGTAATAAGGCCAATGGCCACTGGTGACGTTTTACTTCCTGTTATTTAGCATCGTTTTGGATTCATCATATTCTTATCAATAAAATGAGGCATTTAGCATTATAAGTTCTCCAAAACTATTTGTCGCTAGGCCTACCTCGGGCACAATGAGGCACCAAAACTAGGATGCGATTTACATTTTTTCGCACAACGTGTTTAAATACTGCAATATTTTTTCCTCATAACCCGCACTAACTTGTTACCTTTTTGTTTTTCTTTTATTTTTATTCCCCTCCCCAAATGTTAGTTCGTTCATTCTGGCACCATCGGCATACTCCACAAGATCCAAGGGCCCTCCACCTCCTCCTCCTCCGAGTCCTATCCGGAACAAAAACAAAGGTAGAATGGGAGATCCAAGCGCCATAAAGGAGATCGAGAGTCCTCAGGGTACCCCGGTTGCTAAGGAAACTGCTACACAACTGGAGCAAAAGCTGTTGGAATTCTGAGAAGAATTGGATCAGGTTCGGAATTTGGCGAACCTATCATTTTCCCTCACCACTCCTGATGTTAACACCCAGAATACCGCACCTCCACAAAACACCCCACAACCACAGATACAACCCACTCATACCCAACACTGCAACATATGCCACACTCCCAACAACACTCGACTACTCATTCCCGAGCCACTGAATGCCACAAATGACCATCTCCACAACACTCCTATTTTTGTGGATACTGTACCCCACTACACCCAACCAATCTCAAATGCACCTGAGTCTGATGACAAGGACTCCTTTATCAGGAACATAGCGGCAGAACTCAAGAAGTTAACCAGCCGAGTTTAAGGCGTGGAAAGTAACAATGGTATTGAAGGGTTAAATTATGAAGATCTATGCATTCAGCCAGATGTTGAACTTCCGGAGGGGTACAAACCTCCCAAGTTCGAAAGGTTTGATGGAACAGGATATCCCAGAGTCCACCTGAGGACATATTGCGATAAGCTAGTTGGGGTTGGAAGGGATGAGAAGATTCGTATGAAGCTCTTCATGAGGAGCCTGAAAGGAGATGCACTATCCTGGTACATCAGCCAGGACCCCAAGAAATGGACGAATTGGGTAGGCATGACATCGGACTTCATGGATAGATTCTGATTCAATATAGAGAACGCACCGGATGTGTTATACATACAGAATTTGAAGAATAAGCCCACCGAAACATTCCACGAGTATGCTACTCGTTGGAGGTCAGAAGCTGCGAAGGTCAGGCCGACCCTAGAAGAAGAGAAAATGAATAGATTCTTCATCCGGGCTCAGTATCCCCAATATTATGAGAGGTTGATGCTGATCGAGGGTCAAAAGTTCTCTGATATCATCAAACTTGGAGAAAGAATCGAAGAGGGCATTAAGAATGGTATGGTTACAAATCTTGAAGCATTGCAGGCCACCAATTAGGCTTTACAGACCGGTGGCACGTCCAAAAGGAAGGATGTAAGTGCCGTAATGGTCGTACAGGGAGCCAAATCACCACCAAAATACCACACTTACCCATCACCTCCACTTACATATCAGCCCATCCCGAACTACCAAGCACCCGCACCCTCCTATCCACCTCTTGTTTACCAATCCTCTCCACCTCTCATATATCAACCCACCTCGCCCAGATACTCTCAACCAACACCTGTTTACCAAGCTTATAACGCTCAACCCTCTCACTACCAATAACCACCCACCCGTCAAAATTTCCCAAGAACCATGCCAAATTTTGACCACAAGCCTCCCAGACAATACACAGTCATCGCTAAACCAATTGACCAGCTATATGAAAGACTTAAAGTTGCTGGTTACGTCACTCCTATCCCACCCCAAAGCTCCAGAAAATCCCTCCCAGTGGGTCAACCCCAACAAGACCTATGCATATCATTCTGGCATGAAGGGACACACCCTTGACAAGTGCCGCTCATTGAAAGACAAGATTCAAACCCTGATCGACAATAAGGTCATAGTAGCAAAGGAGCCTGCTCCTCCTATTCGTCGCAATCCTCTGCCTGACCACAAAGGTGGAGACATTCACATGATCGAGATCGAAGATGATTGGGACCCTAAAGGGTCGATAGGTTTGATTGATGAAGGAGATGAACCAAAGAAATTGGCGGTTACACTTAACCCAATTGTTGTGCAGAATCAGCCCTCCAGGGATGGTAAAGTAAATATGTCTATACCTCTTGAATTTGAAGCGCCTCTTTCTGCAAAGGCGCCCGCACCAATCGAGGTTGAATTTGGAGTTCCAAAGGCACCTACACCCTTTGAAGTTGTTGTGTTACCACCAAGGGTGCCTATTCCGGTGGCAATGTCAGACATAACACCATTCCACTCAAGGAATGACCAGAACAGGAAGGGTTTACACCCCAGAGCACCTAGCCGAGTCTAGTAAGCAAGCCCCGGGATGGCCTATTGAAACAAGGCCCGATGATCTTTGGAGGAAAATACAGACTAAGGAGTACTCGATCGCTGAATAGTTGAACAAAACACGAGCACAGATATCAATCCTGGCACTTTTGCAGAGTTCAGACGCTCACGAGAATGCCCTAATGAAAATACTAAGCGAAGCTTATGTGCCCAGCAATATAACCGGGGGTGAAGTGGCGAATATGGTGGGGCAAGTGCTGGTGAGCCATAAAATAACCTTCCACGAAGATGAGTTGCCGCCAGAAGGTTTGAGCCACAACAAGGCATTGCACATCACCGTACAGTGCGAATATTATTTCATCATTAGAGTCCTGATTGATGAAGGATCAAGCCTCAACATCTGTCCATTGATAACTCTCAGAACTTTGGGAAAAATCCTGCACGAGATCAAAGATGGGGCTATCAATGTCAAGGCCTTCGATGGGTCCTAGAGATCTACCATCGGAGAAATCAGCCTATGCTTACAAATGGGACCAACATGGTTCGACGTCGACTTTCAAGTAATAGACGTCCCGACATCCTACAACCTGCTGTTAGGACGGCCCTGGATCTACGCTGTTGGAGCCGTAGCAACGACCTTACATCAGGCAGTGAAGTTTGAATGGAATCACCAAGAGGCGATCATTCATGGTGATGGTAGTAACCCCATATATAGTCGCTAGACCATCCCGATGATTAGAGGCAGAAGGAGAATAGGTGGAGAAACATACCACCACGTCGAAAGGGTCAACACTGTAGATAAGGATAAGTGGTGGGACAACAAGATCAAAAGTATCCTGAATTGCTGTGGGGGGATCACTAAGCCCATCAAACTAAAAAAGCATGGTACTACATTTGGTTTAGGGTATGGTTATACTTGGGAGGAATTCCAGAACTGGTCACCACCATGGCGTGGCCCCTACTATCCATAGGAGTTTCCGATACCTAGCCTGGAACAGACCTTCCAACCGGAAGATACTATATATGGGTCAGAAGAAGATGAAGCGTTGGCAGCCATGAAGAATTTGTTCCTGGAGGATGATGATATGGACTGCTGTGTTCTTTTCGAGGAGGAAGGGGAGGAAGGCCCTTCCATAAAAGCTGTGAATAGAGGAGACCGCCTCAGCAATTGGTCAATTAGGACCGTCAGGTCCCAGAAGGCTTCGGGGTAGCAAGGCTAAACAAAAGCACCATGCATCTCATTTTTAGTTTACTTTACTAGTTGATTTCCTTTCCACATTGTTTTTAAATTCGAAAAGAGCTCCGATGTTTCAAACAATTATGAATTTAATCAAAGCATTTCAGTTTATCATATATATCGCTCTTATAATTTTCTCTATCATTTACTCTATTTTATACATCATTACTATCACTTATCTTGACAATGAACCAACGATTGTGAATCGCTACGAAACAACACAACAAAAGGACATAGACTCAGAAGAAGATGAGATACCTGAAGAGTTCGTCAGAGAAGTTGAGAATTTTAAGAATAGACCTAAGTCCAACGTGGAAGAAACAGAGGTCATTAATTTGGGAGATATGGAAAATGTCAAAGAAACTCGCATCAGTGTTCACTTGTCGCCATCGGAAAAGGAAGAATATACAGAATTTTTAAAGGAATATGAAGATATATTCGCCTGGTCGTATGATGATATGACTGGTCTCAGTACATCCATTGTAGCTCACAAACTGCCAACAGATCCAACATGTCCGTCGGTAAAGCAGCTCAGGAAATTCAAGCCCGATATGAGTTTGAAAATCAAAGAAGAGGTCACTAAGAAAGTCAAAGCTAAGGTTCTCAAGGTTATGGAATATCCAACGTGGTTAGCCAACATCGTGCCAGTACCAAAGAAGGATGGGAAGGTTAGAATCTGTGTCGACTACCGGGATCTTAACCAGGCCAGTCCCAAAGATGACTTCCCCTTGCCAAACATACACATTCTTATCGACAACTGCGCCAAGCATGAGTTGCAGTATTTTGTTGATTGTTTTGCTGGGTATCATCAGATATGTATGGATGAGGAAGATGCAGAGAAAATGGCTTTCATCACGCCGTGGGGGATGTATTGTTACAAAATGATGCCGTTTGGGTTAAAGAATGCTGGTGCCACCTACATGAGAGCCATGACTACCATCTTCCAAGACATGATACACAAGGAGATCGAGGTATATGTGGACGAAGTCATTGTCAAATCTAAGAAAGCCACTGATCATATGGAAGATCTGAGAAAGTTCTTTAACAGACTGAGAAGGTACAATCTGAAACTGAATCCCGCCAAGTGTGCATTCGGGGTTCCTGCTGGAAAACTACTGGGTTTCATCGTGAGTCGTCGAATTTGAAATATTTAAGAGGGGATACGTAGGCATCCCTATGGGTTCGGTCATAATTTAATAAAAATTTCATTTCCCCCTATTATTGGAACTGGGGCATAATCTTGAGGAGGACCCTCAAAATTTCGAAGTTAGTCTTCAGCCACTCATCGCCAGGGATGTCCCCTCAGTAAACTGGGGCAGAATTTTGAGGAGGACCCTAAAAATTCCGAAGTTGATTCTTCAGTCATTCAGCGTAGCCGTCGGAAGTGCCAGCCCAGTAAACTAGGGCAGAATTTTGAGAAGGACCCTCAAAATTCCGGAGCAGGAGAGGTTGTAATGTCTCGAACCGCGTGACAGTCGTTGGTTCAGCTAAAAGAAAACTATTTTTCTACTTATGATATGTTTACTAAATCATGCATAATTATTGTCCGAACTGCCGTTGTTTAACAACGCTACCCCGATGATATGCAACGCCAGGAATCAAGGAAAAACGAACTAACCTTTCCCCCTCTTACAAGACTCATGATTTTCTTTGGATGCAGGCACCCAAGTTATAAAATTACCAAATATATTACGCAATTGCATTGAACCGTTATGCCTATTCTATCTACACACAATATCCTCAGCAGTCGCAATATCATAATCAGCTGCCAGCTATCAGATAAAAATTTGTACTTACTATTCGCTTTTATCCCATTGCATAAGGCGACCTTCCTGCCTTCCGAGACTAAGCGTTATCTCCATCTACATTTCCTGCATTGCATAAGGCTACCTTTCTGCCTTTCGAGACTAAGCGTTGTCTCCACCTGCATCTCCTGCATTGCATAAGGCTACCTTCCTGCCTTCTGAGACTAAGCGTTGTCTCCATCTGCATTTCCTGCATTGCATAAGGCTACCTTTCTGCCTTCCGAGACTAAGCATTGTCTCCATCTGCATTTCCTGCATTGCATAAGGCTACCTTTCTGACTTCCGAGACTAAGCGTTGTCTCCTCCTGCATTTCCTGCATTGCATAAGGCTACCTTTCTGCCTTCCGAGACTAAGCGTTGTCTCCATTTGCATTTCCTGCATTGCATAAGGCTATCTTTCTGCCTTCTGAGACTAAGTGTTGTCTCCATCTGCATTTCCTGCATTGCATAAGGCTACCTTTTCTGCCTTTCGAGGTTAAGCTCTACCTCCATCTTGCACTTCTTCCATTGCATAAGGCTACCTTTTTGTCTTCCGAGGTTAAGATCTACCTCCACCTACATGGCTGAAATACCGCCACTTTATCTCCATCTGCATCGGCTAAAATATCGCCACTTTATCTCTCTTGCATGGCTGAAATATCGCCACCCTTTACTTACGTCTTGCAATCGGCTGAAACATCGCCAAACTTTATTTAAATTCTACATCGGCTGGAAGATTGCCAGTTCATATTTAAATCTCCATCATCATCTATGCCTATGCTTTCGATTGGCTGAAATATCGTCGTTTTACTTTTTACATCGACTAAAACATCACTCGCTTTATTTAAAGTTTTGTCGGCTGAAATATCGCCTATTACATTCTTTGCATCGGCTGAAATATCGCCATTTACGCTTTTGCATTGGCTGAAATACCGCCAAATCTTGCATTTCATGGGCTGAAATATCGCCAAACTGTCCGAAGGCGTCATTATTCGGAGGCATCATCCTTCATAGCCCGAGGACCCCACTTTATACCCTGCACATCATTATTTAAAGGCATCATGGTTCAGAGGCACCATAATCATAGCCCAAGAACATCATTTCATAGCCTGCGAATCCTTTAATTTTGCGCTTCATGGCCCAGGACATCATGGTCCGAGGACGTCATCCTAACCGTCCAAGGACAGCATTCATGGTCCAATGGGAACTTGCATCATGTTTAAGTTTATGCACAATATACGCCTATATTGTTGACTTGCAGGTACACTGGCTGGCAATGTCCATCTCACCAGGAGCAATCCCTCTCCAGGCCCCGCCGCCGATCAAGTTTCAGATACCTCTTGCCCCATAAACATCGTGCCCATTTCTTTCGAATCGCCATCGGCATGTTCCGTCAATGGTTCCTGAACTACATTCGGCCTGATTCCTGTAAAATCAGGGATATGTAGGCAGCTCAAAAACCAGAGCTCGGTCAAATTCTTTTCAAATCGCTACTTCCGGTCAAAATTGGCCATCATATCTTTACCCAACAACTCTTTCATCCTTCCCGGGTAAAGAAGGGCAGCTGTTGATACCCAATTTTTCCCTAAGTATTTCTTATAGCCAAATATTTCCAAAATAGCATATTGGTGCATATATAAGCACATCCAAGAGTTTTGACTTTTTTTGATGATTTTTAAAATAAATTTATTGCCTATTTTTACACAACAAAATCCAATAATTATTCCAAAAATTACCCTTTTGGTGAATAATTCATTTTATTTTCACATTTACACCTAAATATAATTAAAGCAATTTTCGCATATTTTTTTTACAAATTTGTTTGGTATTTTAAAGCTAAATTGCATATAATTGCAATTATAGCCTATCTTGTAATTTATGACATTTTACGTTTATAAAATTAATTCCAGCATTTTTTAATTAATTTTTATATAATACTTATTTACCCAGTACGTTTAATTTATTTTTAAAATCTGTACTACTATTTTATAAGAAATCAAAGGGGGAAAATTGGCTATTTACGATTTGGCCTTTATTGCATTTCAATTATAGCCAATTTGGTACTTTATTTCAGCCCCAATTTAAAACCCAATTACCCATCCTAATTAACATGCCTACCCAACCCAGTACATGTTCAACCGACCCAACCCATATCCCTTTTAAATCCTGGCCGTTGATAATTTAGATCAACGACCACCGTTACTTCTTACCTTTTCTAATTCACACGACCGCCTAGCCCTATCTCATTTTCCCAATCCGCCTCCCTCAAACGCTCTCATCTCTCGAGATCTCTCAAAACCATAGCCGCCTCCTCCCATCGAAACCCTAATCCATGGTTCCCCAGACTCATCGGAGCGCTACACCGGCCTCCTATGGCTTCTATGGGCTCATCTTTGAGGTCCTATGACCAGATCTTGAAGGGGTCTCGACCAAGCTCTGCTCGATGGTTGTTCTTCGATCATCTTCAACCTCTGTCCTACCAGCCATTTCCATTCGAGTTCGATCTCCGACTATCTCGCTCAGATCGATGGTTTCCAAAGCCTTTCTCATCACCTAGGTTTCTTATGAAGCTCTAGCTCTAAGGTTCCTTCAATTGATTCTTAGATCTGCCCCAGATCTATGTGTGTTTGAACTTTCTGAGCATGTTTCTCGAGGTTTCCCCAACTTTTTCTTTCAAAACTCTTTGTTCTTTAATTATGGTTTTATGTTAAGTTATTTCGAATCTCCCCCTTTGTTCTTGACATGTTTCTGTACTTTGTTGGTTTGTTTCCTTTATAGGAGTAAGTATGTTGAAAAGCCCTAATTTTCGATTCTTGTTTGAGTATGTTTGTTAAGGTTTCATTCGATTCATACGCTTATCATCTCTAGGTTTATTTGATGTTAAGAACCCTAATTTTGGGGATTTACTTGGGTTCTTGATCCTATTTGTTTGGTTTACTGATTAATGATTAAAACCCTAATTTTTAGGGGGTTTTCGCTTGAGCTTTGAAATTGCTTGTTATTTCACCTGTTTGTCGTCTTTGAACTCAACTGATTTGAAACCCTAGTCTCTTTGGGAGGCGATTCGAAGCCCTGTGAGTTTTTTTTTGTGCATGTTTGTATGTTTGAAATCATTTAGCTTGATTCCTTGTTCCAACATTTTTTTTCTCTCTATATGTTCTACGCTTATGATTCTCACTTGACTCTCTGCATGTTTTCTACTCCTTCTATTGCGCACTGAAGCCTAACTAACACGCTTTGAGTGTCTGCTCTATGCTATTACTGTATGATGTTTCTTTTGCCATGACTTAGCCTCACATGTCTGCTATTTGTGCATGCATTATATACTGAGTTCCTCCTGTGATTTATTTAACTCGAAATTGATTTCAAAAACTTTTCCTTCATTGCATGACTACCAGCCTGCCTGGGTAGCCCCTCTACCCCTTTTTATAGCACTTACACTCAACACTTAGAATTTAAGTTCTGCCCCTCTTGTGTGAGCCTTGCCTTGGGACCCTTGAGCTCCCTCTGAACTTGGACACATAAGGGCTGGCCCTTCCGCACTGCATAACTCAATTTCTATTAATATCTTGGGTCTATGCACTGCCTGGGGTTCCTGAAATCCCTTGGATCTCTGAAACACCTTAGATAAGAGAAGGCTTGGAAATCTGGATCTCGGAAGTGGTTCAATCTCATATTATTAGGCATTAAGTCTGAATTAGGCTGCACGAATGCAGCTGATGTATTTTTTTATTATTCCAGTTGTTTCTTTTGGGCTGTAATAATTTGTACAAACTCTGGGAAACTTAGTAAAAATGGGGGATGGGATTTATTTTTATGCATCAAGGGTAGAGATCCTGCCTGTAGAGGTTTGCTATGATTTCTGCAATTTCACACCTAGAAATCATGCCTATAGGTTAACTTTTAATTTCTGCAAATACGCCTAGATATCATTCCTATAGGGTTAACTTTTAATTTCTGCAAATACACCTAGAAATCATGCCTATAGGTTAACTTTTAATTTCTACAAATACGCCTAGATATCATGCCTATAGGGTTAACTTTTTATTTCTGCATATACACCTAGAGATCATGCCTATAGGTTTAAACTTTTATTTTTGCACACACACCTAGAAATTATGCCTATGGGTTTAAAACCCTTATTTCTACATATCCACCTAGAAATCATGCTCATAGATTTAACCTTTAATTTCTTCAAACGCGCATAGATAACCTGCCTATAGGTTAACTTCTAATTGTTTCCGCAAAAAAAAAATTCATATCAAAACATGGTCTACAAACTGCTGCATTCTGCATCTACAAACGTCTCTAGGCAAACCATTTGTAGGTTTGAATAATAAAAGCTGCATATAGAGAGCATGTTCATAGGACCTTCTATCAACATCTAAAAGGTGTCCAAATCATCATTCATATAGAAAGCATGCCTTTAGGAAATTTCGAATCTAAATAGAGATAATACTAGTTGTTAAACTTATATTGTCCCGCTAAAATCAGTAACCCCTGTTAGTTTGCACATTTGTTTCTAAAATCAGTATATATCACGCCAAGTCCTAATCAACACTTAGGTCAACCAGATCAATTTCAAACAACTGCATTCGAGTATGCCTAATGTAGACTTTTCGCCTAAAAATATGCATTGAACCAGTCCGCTCGTCGCTTTATTTAAATAAGACCAAAAATCAGTACGTGAAAGACATGTTAAACTTTGTGATTTTTTATCATTTATGGAGTCATATTTGAGCCTTGCTTGCTTGTTTGTTTCCCCTTCTATTTGCAATTATTTGTTTTGGTTGGCGCCTTAGAATTTTATCCTTTGAAACTTCTAAAAGCCCCAAACCCCTTTCCTTTTAGGATTAGTAGTCTGTTTGCCTCCAGGACTGATAGGATTGGGACGGGTAATAGCATGCAATAAGTAAATGATACCATTCCGCGCTTTAATACCTTGATGGGGTGGGAAGGGTAGACATGGAGATGATGATTACACGATAACACTATGCGTAAAATTGGGTACCGGTGTTGTGCGAATGATCCATATAATGTATAAACCTAGGACTCCCCCCCCCTCTTTATTAGTTTAATAATTTTCAGAATTTTAAAAGCTGCCCCATCTTCAACTTCCGTTTCTTATACTTCTTTTAATTTCTTTGCACCAATTATTTGACCCCTTCCCTTTACTTGCGTATCTTTTCTTTAATCACAAAACCGTTTCCTTTCTGAATTCCAACACTTTTCAACCCTTTGTGCTTCTTATTTGTAATGGTTTCTCGTATTTGCAATACTTGCTTGTTTACTTGTTTATTTGCATTAAAATCACAATTGTAGCATGGCCGGGAACCACACTAGTGGATCTTGAGGGGTGCCTAACACCTTCCCCTCGAGATAATTTCTAGCCCTTACCCAAACTCTGGTTTTCATCTTAAATTCTCTTAAAAAAAAGTGTCCTAATGCACTATAATCATTAGGTGGCGACTCTCCCAAAAATCCAATACCCAAATCCCAAATGTCGTAAACCCGATTCTGCATCTTAGAGGAAAAGGGGGGCGTCGACAGTGGGGTCGCTCCTGACCGATATTTTGACAGTCTTCCCAAAGTCACTCTCTTTTATTTCTGTAACACTAATACGGTACCTTTAACTATCCCAACTCCTATCCGAATATTTCCCAAGGGTTTCGATGTCATATCTGTGAGACTGAACTCCCTATGTTGGTCTTCACTATGTTTATTTTGAATTGATCTGTTTATTTGTCTTTATCCTCTTGCCCAGCCATATCTAGGCTCTTCCTGAATCAACTACTAACTACTCGTTGTCCTATTCTCATATTAATATTTTGAGTAATCTTTCTTGGGTTATTCCTTTATTCTTAACTTTCCTCTCGCATTAGTTCCTTATTTATCAAAAACATCCCGGGTTGGAACCATTCTTCCTTTCCTTGACATCTTACTTGCATAATGTTCTGGAAACGCAGCATAGCTGTAGGATTTGAATAATTGTAATCTATCCCTTTCTCAGTCTTATCGCATTATTTCTTTATCATTTCATAGTTACTACAACCACTTAATTCTGACTTAATGCCACATCACTCCATATTCCCCTCTTTGGGAAGTACTAAGATTATAGCGTCTTTACACATCATCGATGACCCTTACTCTCCTTAAAGTAATTCTTCTATACCAAGGATAACAAAATTCATTACTCATGAGAGTGACACTTACCAAGGATAACAAAATTCATTATTCATGAGAGTGACACTTAGTGTAACTGCCACATACAATTCCTTAAGGTTAACTTTGCTCGATTTAGGGAAGCGTCTTCCTGAATGACCATTCTCTGAATTTCTCATGAATATTCTTAGGTTGTCCATTCTAGTATTAATGGAATGCAATCTAAAATTCTCATGATGTTGACCATTATCAAATCACTCAATCATTAATTCATATTTATTTTATCTTGCTCATCAGTCCATACTGATTTCTATTACTCTGGGGTCTAACTTCTCCTTCTAGTAATCACGTTGGAGTCACTAACTTATTTCTCGAAATGAGGTTATGACTTTATGGCCTATATTTTTTTGTTTTCTCAAGGCTTGTCACCTCTCGCCAATTCCTTCACTTGACTATAAACTCTATAAGACTGTCATCTTTTCTACCTACCGTTGCCATGCATGTATCACATCTTACTCATAATGTTTCCTATCTCTCTTTTTATTTCCCTACTAATATTTATGCTTATCTCTTTCTTTTGAAAACTTTAATAAGACATTCTTTTGCTTTTGCTCCTCTTGCTTCATTAATTGGCTCTTCGGTTTGCTCAACGTTTTCACTTTACTAGGGATGGGAGCCACACTAAGGTAGTATTTATCCCCTTCTAGGATTTCAGTGCCTATCTTTGTAGCACTCATGTCTAGCTGTACTATTTTAGAATGTGCCGTCTGGGTGTCTCACAAGGAGATCTATTACCAGGTTTGCACTATCCTTCAAAAATGTCAACTAACTCTGCCAATCCATCCACTATTTTGGTTTAATATATCCTTAGTCGGATCTTGATAACTCGTCATTCTTTTAAACTATGTCTGTTAGCTCCTAATAGGGTATAACTGAGATGGGTGTGGCCAATTATCTATACCTCTGTTACTGTTGAGGGTAACTCACAATGCTTATATTTTTCTGCCGAAACTATAATACTGATAATCTTCGTTAATTGGGTGACACGTACCCTTCTTCACCTTGCTGCTTTTACTTCTTGAAACTTGTATTTATCTTCTGAATCTCTCACTGTCTTGCGCCATAAAAGTGGATAAATATTCTTGCCTTAAGGTTCCTTATCAAGAGGCTTACACGTCTTAGTACACACATGATTTGCCGAATACCTCATATTTATCCATCATAAACATGATGTAAAACTTGAGTTCCTCTAACTCAACCATAGCTGCATCAAATCCCTTATCAACCGTCTTTCTCAATGTAGGTATCGATATATTACGAATAAGATAAAGATTAGAAAATTGAGTTCTTTCAACTGAGCTCTACCATACGATCTAGAGTAAGAAGAAAGAGTGACAATTCTAAATGACCTGTAGCCTCCTGCTTATAAGTGTGGTGCATGACACACTCATAAACAAGACTCTACTGGACACTCCTTGTAAACTCCCTAGGACATAACTACTTTGATACAACTTTTGTCACGACCCAAACCAATAGGCCGCGACGGGCACCCAGTGCCTTACTCAATCGAGTACCAACGTAATGTATCTTTCTTATTATATCAACATGGGTAAATGGGCCTTACGAGGTAACAACAATAAAACGTAAAGGAAACACTTGACGTAAAGTGACCCGACCTGATATACTAACTTATACATATGACATACGGGTCTATAAGGCAAAAATAATCACTCGTACAATGAACATAGGCCAACAAGGCCATACAATATTTTACGTACATGACATTTGTCTACAAGACTCTAAGAATACACAATTTTCATAAAGATCGGGACAGAGTTCTACCAAATCAAACAATATACGTCTAAATCATACTAACCAAACAAGCAACTCCGAAACAAATGGAGCGTACCAACATCTTCCTATGAGCTGATAGCCTACTTGGAGATCTCTCGATCTGTCTATTGTGACTTGTCGGCATGAAACACAGCATCCTCAGGTAAAATGGACGTCAGTACGAATAATGTACCAAGTATATAAGTCACATAAATAAGTACATAATAGACATGAAAGAAACGTAGAGTAAATGACTCAACCTATAAGTCTGGATAACTCTGCAAATCATGAAATAATTATAGTGTCATGCATATGTGTATGAATGTCATACCGTGCATAGGTACATGTTTCATAACATCATCAGGCCTCTGAGGGCATCCCATCATATCATCTCGGCCACTGTGGGCAAAATCATCAACGTATACCAGCTGATCAGGTGGTGGTGTGTATATAGCACCATAACCTTTTCCCATATTCCATATACATATACATACATATATACACGTATATAACGCCGTCTGAGTCATGGGTCAATGTACATATATAAATGCATGAAATGCATAAGAAATAAGTTAATAAGATTTTCTCGTGATGCCATAAAACTTAATATGCCTTTCGGATAAACTTTATCAAATACGTATTTTTCTGAGACCTATGAATAAATGATGGAATAATAAGACTTATGAGAGAATAAGAATATACACATCTATAGCATTTTTACAAATAGAGCAATTTATAGAAGTTGTGCATTTGCTCATTTCGTTTGTGTCGTATGGATCATGCCAAAAAGAAAGAAGGGATAGCCTTAATATACCTCTACCGATTCTCTTGACAACCCCTCTTACCCACATTGATTGATACAAAACATGTAATGGTAGATCGAAGTAAGGAAAAATTCGTATGACATTCTTTGAGAAAGATTGCACCGTACTCTATTAGAATCGCAAAATCCCGTTGCTATAACATTACGTAGTATAATTGCTGAAAGTCCATTGCTTGGTAGATGTAAAACATCTCAATTTTTGTGAATTAAAGAGATTCAATCATTACTTGGCAATATACATCCTTTAATGAGGTAAGAAGACCCCTTATTATTGTAGGTTTGTGGGCCCCACCTTGCAAGGTGACTAAGCCACATAGTATTTATAAATATGACACCTTTCACCCATATATAAGAGTCATAAATTTTAAATTGGGGTTGGGGGGAGGGTTGCCACGTTAGCCTCCTTAAACTTATCTAAAATTTCACCCATTTTCCTTAATTAACTTATTAATCTCCCACTAATTCAATAATTAATTAATTATTTACATAATTAAGAATTATCTCAACTTAATTTAAATTCTACTTACTTGACAACTTTATGCACCCTACTATCATCGTCATGTAGTACCTTGTATGGCACAAGTTCATAAATACGGAGTGTTATAACTCGGGCCGTATTTTATCTCAAATTGTCAAACTTCGACGAAACTTATTTTCTTTAATTTTCTTACCCTCGCACCTTCCTGAATTTACTCATTACTTATTTGAAATAGCATAATACTTATAATTCCAAAATAATCTCATTCCCATGCTTACGTTGATTAACTTACGACGAAACTTGAACGTACAAAAATACAGGATGTAATACCTCATTTCCGAGCTTTCATCAATTTATTTATAGTGCACTTTCACGTACTAAAATATGGGGTGTAACAGGCACGTTCGCCTCTGCAGGATATTGTAACACACTCTTATGGGATCGTGCCATTCGCCTCGGTAATTTCACGAAATACTCTTATGTGATCGGGCCGCTCTCCTCGACAAAATTATGCGTAATATTTAACAAAAGCCAGTGCATTCATGAGTTTTCCTGACTTGAGATATGATGGTCTATCTGGTGGGGACCATATTATGTACTCCATTCGAGAAAGTAACCAATATTTGAGGAACCCGTGTTTAGTGTTCAGATGAGGATCGTATCAAGTACCTATATTTATCTTTACTGTTTAATTACCATGCTTTATTCTTGTTTACTTTTTACTGTACTTGATTTATTGGACACTAGTAAGTGTCGATGTTGACCCCTCATCACTACTTCTCCGGGGTTACGCTAGATTTAGCTTGTCATAACTAGATTAAATTTGACTTCCTTTTTGTGAAATTATTGATGTACTAAATCCGATACTATACCTAATCAGAAAATACATGTCTATTATAGTAATTGTGAGGTACTTGGGTTCCAAACTTATATTGAAAAGTATGTTTGAGCTTTGTCGAGATACTTGAACAATAGGGTTCTTGAGGTTTATTGAACTTTTATTAGTTCGAGAGTTGTGATTTATGTTCAACTGGTGTATTTGCTTAACCACTCTTTTTGATGATATCCATGCTTCCTACCTTACTTGTCATTGATATACATGTTCTTGGAGAGTAAGAGTGTAAAGCACGAAGAGCGATGCCATGCCATTGCATATACATTATCATGTAAGGAAGAGTGTAAAGCACGAAGGGTGATGCCGTACCATTTCATATACATTATTACAAACGAAAGATAATACCGTGCCATTACTTTACATTATCATGTGAGGATGAGTGTAAAGTATAAAGGGTGATGTCGTGCCATTGCATATACATTATCATGTGAGGAAGATAGTAAAGCACAAAGGGTAATGTCGTGCCATTGCATATGCATTTATGTCTTCATTCCAAATTGTCATTATTGCACATATGCTTTCTATGTGACTTCTTGTTGTTGTTGTTGTCACATCTTTTCCTACTACCAAAATTTTTATTGTTCTATCCACGCTTTCTATCTATTTATCTATTCACAATCATGCTTTACGTCTTGTTTGATATATTTATACCTATGTCTTTCCTCGTTTGTTGTGCTCTCATCTAAACCTTTTTGCTAGATAGTTAAATTTATGTTCTTTTACCTGAATTGCTATTATTACTTATGTGCTTCCCACCCTGTCTATTACCATTTTTCGTATGATTTGCCTTGTTCAATATTGCTACTTGAGTATTCTCTACTTTGTTGTTACTGTTATTGTCATTTCTTTTACCTGGTTTGTACTGTTATACATATGCTTGGTTAGGATAAGATAAATTCACGAAGGGTGTTGCCGGGCCAATTGTTTAAACATATATTCATATATTTGATGAGGATGAGACAAATGCATGAAGGGTGTTGTCGTGCCATTTGACTTGATATCTTGAACACATTTCTCTGTCACCGCCCAATTTCCCCTCCGTTGGGTTTCGTGGTGGCACCTAGTCTTAAGGACTAGGTAAGCCTAATAAATTGCGGAACAACAATAATAAATAATAACATCTAAAATCCTTCTCAGATGAATCCTTTATACAATGAACATCTTCCCAAAACCAGGTAGTACAAGTCATAAGCTCTACAAAGTTTCGCTACAACTTCTAAATACAATCGTGTAGGAATAAGTACAACAATATAAACATAAAATAGGAAGGTGACTCCGAAGCCTGCGAATGCAGCAACAATGCTACCTTGAGTCTCCTCGACAAGAATCCGCACAACTACTAACTATCAATACCTGGATCAACACAAAAAAATGTGCAGTGTAGTAAGAGCACACCACAGCGGTGCCCAGTAAGTATCAAGACTAACCTCGGTGGAGTAGTGACGAGGAACAGTCAAGACACCTACTGGTCTAATATACAGGACATGATATTTATATAGAGATTACGCGATATGGCTAACAATACAAAAATTTGCAATAAGGAAAGAAAAACATCAAGTACTCGGCGGAACACCATAAGCAAAACACTGAAAGGTAAACGAGGAGACGGTTTTAATCCGAAATCACAAATACGATAAAGACAAGTCATAACCCAACAACTTTGATAATTCTCACCTTAAGTCTTAACCAGCAAGCATCAATCAAATAATCAAACTCTTTTCAAGTGACAAAAATGGTTTGAAATATACTTCCTTCAAATAAAAGTTCTTTCAAAAGAGTTTCTTTCAAAATACTGCTTTAAAATATATCTTTTCAAACAAATGTCTATTGAGTATCAGTCACCCTGTGACATTTCAAAATAGTTAATTAAAAGTAAGTACATCTAAATATAATCTTTTCAAAAAGATAACCTTCGAATATAAGTCACCATGTGACACCTCATCTCATAATCATACAATACGGGTCTCAATACCTGAACCCTAACACTTGGCATCCTGTGCCCTCGACACACCTCCTGATCATACTGGCAACTCACGTACCTCAAAAGAGTCATTCTCACATGGAAGACAAATAAGAAGGTGTGCGTCTATACTCAGAAATTTCAAAGAGCCTCCTACCCAATAAGGATGATTAACCACATGTATGCTTGTGCAAGTGTCCTAACATAGTTCGTACCAACTAGTAAAATTAAGGAATGGAACGGACATCACCTATAATGTTTACGTAGGGATAGGATCAATGAAAACATCAGCGCAGAATGTAATGAATTTAATAGCGGATATCCTAAGATATCGTCCCGTAGTCCCAAACGTAAATGTGCAAAGGATCTCTCGAGATCATCCCGTAGTCCCAAATATAAATATCCAGTGAATCTCCCGGGTGTCGTCCCATAGTCCAACTCATAATGCGCAGGGAAATCTCCCGGGTGCAGTCCTGTAGTCCCAAAAGTAAACGTGCAGGGGGGTCTCTCGAAATACCGATCTGTAGTCCCAAAGTAAACATGCAGCAGGGATCTCCCAGGATATCATCCCGTAGTCCCAAAGTAAATACTCAGCACAGCCAATAGAAATAACAGTCACAGCACAATAGAAAGCTCGTACATCACCACGATACATATAACAACAACAAAAATGACAATAATACAAGGTAAGACAAGTAATCAACTTAAGGATTGTAAATCACAATGAAACGGTAGAACCAGCTCACAACGAATAACCACAGAAAAAATGATGGCGTAAAGGGTACAGTTCAACACGGGCAAACTAACATATAGCGACAATCCCACAATATAAAAGTCAATAACAAGAAAATAAACGCGAGTCAAGTAGTCCCAAATAAGGGTAAGTCAACAAAGATATACGTTATCTAACTTCTTTTAAGGTGGGACAATTTCGAGGATATTCGACAATTCAATTAGGGAAAGATGATCTTTAGCTTCTCTTAAGACTAAACAAAATTTCAGGAAGGATAATAATGATTCTCAAATAAGACAAACAGCTATGAAAAGATAGCATGAAAATAGAAGAGGCGAAATTCTTCAATCAAGTCAAATAGGAGTCAGTTAAGCAATAAGAGTGAATCATGAAGCAATTATTTCCAATCAAGCATGTAGATGTGAAACTAGTAATAGGAAACTCAGTTATGTCAAGAACACATTCATACACATTGAATATAAGGACCTACTAACTCTAAAAGACCAATTTTTCACAGAAAGGTCCGAGCACGCACTTGTCACCTTGCGTACACGAACTACAATCCACATAGAAGACTCAAATCCTAGAGAGAAGTCCCCCACACAAGGTTAGGCAAGATACTTACCTCAAAGACGATACACCGATACTCTAAAATGCACTTTTTGGGTGAAAAGATCTCCGGACATCTCAAATCTAACCAAGTTAACTTCAAAGCACAAATAAATCACATAAGAAACTATTCTGGATCATAAAGTCTCAAACTTTCACAAAATCCAAAAATGGTCCAAAAGTCGACCTCCGGGCCCACACCTCGGAACCCAACAAATTTTAGAAAAATTGAATACCCATTCCGATATGAGTTCAACCATGCAAAGTTTATCAAATTCCAATACCATTTGGTCCCTCAAATCACGATTTTTCATTTTAGAAATTTTCTTCACAAACCAACTCCTTCCCCAACCCAAAATACAATTTAAATGATAAAAATGAAGATAAAATCGTGGAATATGTTAGATTCTAGGTGAAGAACACCTACCCAATCGAATTGTGTGAAAACCCATCAAAGAATTGCTCAAAACCCAGCTCCACAATTCAAGTTATGATGAAAATGGTGTAACCCTCGATTTTAGGTTATATTTTATCTGCCCAGGCATTTGTGCATCGCGAACACGAAGGAGGGACCATGTTCGTGAAGAAGAAAAGTTAAGGCTGCCCAGATTGCTCATCGCGAACGCGGAGAAGAAGGGCAGGAACCTATGCGAACACGTAGGGAAGGAGGCGAACGCGAAGAAGGATTTCGAGGTGGTCAGCAACAAGGCTTCGCGAACGCGAAAGGTTGTTTGTTATCGCGAAGGAGGATACCAAAAGCAGAAAATAGCAATTCCAAAAATGGGAGAAAGGACCCGTGGCCCACACGAAATACACCTGAGGCCCCCGGGACCCCGTCTAAACACACAAACAAGTCACATAACATAACACGGACTCGCTCAAGGTCCCAAATTATATCAAATAACTCCGAAATGACGAATCACAATATGAATCGAACTTAGGAACTTTCAAACCTTCCAACTTTCAAGACTCGTGCTGAAACCTATCAAATCAACCCGGAATGATGCCAAATTTTGCAGCTAGTCCAAAATGACATAACGGAGCTGTTCCAACTCTCTGAATCGTATTCTGACCCCAATATCGTAAAAGTCAACTATGGGTCAAACTTCTCCATTTTCCAAATCTGAACTTTTCCAACTTTCGCCGAAACGCCTCAAATTACCCTACGGACCTCCAAATTTGAATCCGGATGCGCGCCTAAGTCCAAAATCACCATACGAAGCTGTTGAGATCACCCAAAACCCATTCTGGGGCCTTTTACTCAAAAGTCAAATTTCAGTCAAATTCTCACCGCTTAAACTCCTAAAACTAGATTCTTTCTTCCAATTTAACTCTGAATCATCCGTTAACTGAATTCAACCATGCACGCAAGTCGATACTCATATTATGAAGTTGTTCCAGACCTTATGCTACTGAACGGAGCTTAAATTCTCAAAATCATCGGCCGAGTCGTTACATCTTCCCCCTCTTAAAACCAACGTTCGTCCTCGAACGTGTGAAGATTCGCCTCAAAGTTCTCAAATCATTGAATGCACACTTCTAGCATGCACCCGCGGGTGATCCTACATTACCCCAATCCACATAAATCTGACGGCACCATCTCAACTAAGATTTAGCCATTCTAGCCATACCAACAAGCCTTAGAGCCAAAATCCCCATCTCCCATTCATTTCAAAGAGACCCAATTCTAAATTCATATCCGGTTTCAGTTTCAACTAGCTGCAACTACTTATGCCTACACCCACAGAGTACAACCATACAACATACACACCACACATAGGCCTATAATAACATTACTAGTCACAATACTTGCCCGAAATCAAATCCTGCACCGGCCATAAGCCTCATATTCGATAGGAACTCGTTTCAAACCTCCACAACACTGAAGATGATACAATAACCACAAAAACCACATAACTAACACCAAAATCACCAAATCACAACTAATACCAACGGGCACACACCTCACAATCTAAAACTCAATAAGCACAGAACGAAAATGACTGAATATGGAAAGGGAAACATATAAAGGAATTATCAAACAAGTCCGTCAAGCACAAATTTTTCTATCAAAACTAATTTACAAAATAATCTAATAAGAAAGAATTAAAGCATATAATAGAATCACAAAGACCTCATACTGATATAACTCCCACCGTAGTACACAGCCCGGTCTCAACACATCAAATCACATGAAATAACGAGGGTCCTGCCCTCAACTCTGAATCTCAAGCAGGGTACGCATCAAATCAGTTGGAAACTCTCACTAGATCAATTCCGTCAACAAAATTACAATACGCACTGGCTCCCACACCGGTGGAGCATAAAAAAATCATAGCTCGTAGCCAAAAATACTCATAAATCACATCAAGCCTATCGAAAAGGACAACAGGAATTTACCACTAGTCTCATAACTCTCAACAAGGACTAGAAACAGATGATAGGCATGGCTCTCACTCATAGAACCTCCCAACAGAGTAATCACATAAACAAAGTGCAAATCATGAAACGCACCCATAAGTGGAGCAACAAATAGGGGAACTTACCTCGATAAGCAAAACTGAGATGAAATACGGATTGTGCTCCTCCATAACAAACCGAAAGCATACCTGAATGACATCATCTGGCACAGCGGCCTTAAGCCTACCATGTGAGACACATCAACGAGTTAGGCCTCCCCCTCTTGGGCACCATGTACTCACCTGAATAACTCGTTGTGGCACATAGGCCCAAAGTCTGGGACAATCTCTCACCGGGTGGATAATATCTCCACACTCGAAGCAACCCCTCTACTGATGTGGCTGTGGGAACTGTGTGGTATGGGTACTCTAAGACCCATGATCACCTGAATCGCTGAGTGAAACCTGAAGCGCAAACTGAACTGGCTGACCCACTAAACCTCTACTATGTCGCACCCTGCCTCCAAAATAAGGACCAGCAAATCTCTCCGGCCTACGATGCATCCTTGCCTCTCTGTACTCTCTCTCTCTCTCCTGACCTCGTATGTCCTCTTGCTCCCAATCCCGTATGCCCTTAATTTGGCGAGCGATCCCTACCTCTTACTAGAACGAAATACCAGACTCCAACTCTCGAGCTGTGCTGAAGCAGATATCATGCTTGAGCCCCTCAATGAATCTACGGGCTCTCTCTCTCTGACTGTAGCAACCAAGGCAGACACATGCTTAGCCAATCTTTGAATCTGATGGCGTACTCTGATATTGACATAGTGCCTTGGCACAGCTGCTCAACTTCGCGCACCATGCATCTCGAAGTGGCTTAGGTACAAGCTCTCTCAAAGCATCCTTGAAAACTGATCCTGCGTAAGTGAAGCTGCATCGGCCGATTATCCAACTCATATGTCCACCACCACTAATAAGCCGCTCTATCAAGCTGGAACATAGTAAAAGCAACCCCACTCATCTCTGTAATACCCATAGTGTTGATAATGCGATGGCACTCCTCTATGAAACCCATTTTGCTCTCTTACGCCAAACCGCTGAATGTATGAGGGTCACATTTTCTTGAACCTTGCAAATCTAAGTTGCTCTCCTTCGGATGCTGCTGCCCTAACCATGGGATGAACTGGAACCACAAATTCTGCCGCCATGACACCTGGGACCCGACTAACAGAAACTCGCTGCTCTGAGTATGGTCTAGTTGTGGCACATACTCCTCGTTGACCTCTACCTCTGTCTTTAGCGATACCTGCTTCGGAAGCAGCTTCATCAATAACCGCAGCTTGTGTCATCCCTGTCGGTGAGAGAATGGAAGGATAAAAGTTCAAAGTCCAAGATCAATAAGCTCGCACGATACGAATGAAGGAAGTGAGATTGTCCTACTAGTTCTGTAGCCTCTCGAAGATAAGTATATACGTCTCTGTACCGGTCCACAAAACTCTACTAAACTCGCTTATTACTCATAGCACCTATGAACCTAGAGCTCTGATACCAACTTGTCACGATCCAGTTTCTCCTCCGTTGGGTTTCGTGATGGATCCTAGTCTTAAGGACAAGGCAAGCCTAATAAATTACGGAATAACAACAATAAATAATAACATCTAAAATCTTTTGCAGATGAATCCTTTATACAATGAACATCTTCCCAAAACCCGGTAGTACAAGTCCTAAGCTCTACAGAGTTTCGCTACAACTTCTAAACACAATCGTATGGAAATAAGTACAACAGTATAAACATAAAATAGGAAGGTGACTCGGAAGCCTGCAAACGCAGCAACAGGGCTACCTTGAGTCTCCTCGACAAGAATCCGCACAGCTACTAACGATCAATACATGGATCTGCACAAAAGAATATGTAGAAGTGTAGTATGAGCACACCACAGCGATGCCCAGTAAGTATCAAGACTAACCTCGGTGGAGTAGTGACGAGGAATAGTCAAGACACCTACTGGTCTAATATACAGGACATGATATTAATATAGAGATTACACGATACGGATAACAATACAGAAATTTGAAATAAGGAAAGAAAAACATCAAGTACTCGGCAGAACACCATAAGCAAAACACGGAAAGGTAAAAGAGGAGACAATCCAAATCCGAAATTACAAATATGGTAAGGAAAAGTCATAACCCAACAACTTTGATAATTCTCACCTTAAGTCTTAACCAGCAAGCATCAATCAAATAATTAAACTCTTTTCAAGTGATAAAAATGGTTTGAAATATACTTCATTCAAATAAAAGTTCTTTCAAAAGAGTTTCTTTCAAAATAATGCTTTCAAATATAATCTTTTCAAACAAATTTTCATCGAGTATCGGTCACCTTGTGATATTTCAAAATAGTTAATTAAAAGTAAGTACATCCAAATATAATCTTTTCAAAAAGATAACCTTCGAATATAAGTCACCCTGTGACACCTCTTCTCATAATCATACAATACGGGTCTCAACACCTGAACCCTAACACTTGGCATCATGTGCCCTCGACGTACCTCCTGATCAGAGTGGCAACTCACGTACCTCAAAAGAGTCGTTCTCACATGGAAGGCAAATAAGAAGGTGTGCGTCTATACTCAGAAATCTCAAAGAGCCTCCCACCCAATAAGGGTGATTAACCATGTGTATGCTTGTGCAAGTGTCCTAACATAGTCCGTACCAACTAGTAAGTATAAGGAATGGAATGGACAGCACCTATAATGTTTACACAGGGATAGGATCAATGAAAGAATTAGCTCAGAATGCAATGATTTTTACAGGGAATCTCCCAGGATATCGTCATGTAGTCCCAAACGTAAATGTACAAAGGATATCCCGGGATATCATCCCCTAGTCCCAAATATAAATATTCAGTGGATCTCCTGGGTGTCGTCCCTAGTCCAACTCATAATGCATAGGGGAATATCCTGGGTGCAGTCCGGTAGTCCCAAAAGTAAACGTGTAGGGGGATCTCCCGAAATACTGATCCGTAGTCCCAAAGTAAACATGCAGGGGGGATCTCCCGGGATATCATCCCGTAGTCCCAAAGTAAATACGCAGTGCAACCAATAGAAATAACAGTCACACCACAACAGAAAGCTCGTACACCACCACGATACATATAAAAACAACAAAAATGACAATAATAAAAGAAAGATAAGTAATCAACTTAAGGACTGTAAATCACAAGGAACGGTAGAACCAGCTCATAAGGAATAACTACATAAAAGAATGCTGGCATAAAGGGAATAGTTCAACACAGTAAAACTAACGTATAGCGACGATCCCATAATATACAAGTCAATAACAAAGAAATTAACGCGAGTCAAGTAGTCCCAAATAAGGGCAAGTCAACAAAGATATAGGTTATCTAACTCTTTTTAGGGTTGGACAATTTCGAGGATATTCGACAATTCAATTACGGAAAGATGATCTTTAGCTTCACTTAAGACTAAACAAAATTTCAAGAAGGATAATAATGATTCTCAAATAAGGCAAACAGCTATGAAAATATAGCATGACAATATGAGAAGCGAAATTCTTCAAACAAGTCAAATAGGAGTCAGTTAAGCAATAAGAGTAAATCATGAAGCAATTATTTTCAATCAAGCATGTAGATGTGAAACTAGTAAATAGGAAACTCAGTCATGTCAAGAACACATTCATACACAGTGAATATAAGGACCTAATAACTTTAAAATACCAATTTTTTACAGATAAGCCCGAGCACGCACTCGTGACCTCGCATACACGAACTACAATCCATATATAAGACTCAAATCCTAGGGGGAAGTCCTCTACACAAGGTTAGGCAAGATACTTACCTCAAAGATGACACACTTATACTCTAAAATGCACTTTTCGGGTGAAAAGATCTCCGGACGGCTCAAATCTAACCAAATTAACTTCAAAGCACAAATAAATCACATAAGAAACTATATGCATCATAAAGTCTCAACCTTTCACAAAATCCATAAATCGGTCCAAAAGTCGACCCCCGATTCCGCACCTCGGAACCCAACCAATTTTAGAAAAACCAAATACCTATTCCAAAACGAGTTCAATCATACAAAATTTATCAAATTCCGATACCATTTGGTCCCTCAAATCGCGATTTTTCATTTTAAAAATTTTCTTCACAAACCAATTCCTTCCCCAACCCAAAATACAATTTAAATGATAAAAATGAAATAAAATCATGGAATATGTTAGATTCTAGGTGAAGAACACTTAGCCAATCGAATTGTGTGAAAACCCCTCAAAGAATCGCTCAAAATCGAGCTCCACAAGTCAAGTTATAATAAAAATGGTGTAACCCTCGATTTTGGGTTATATTCTATCTGCCCAGGCATCTGTGCATCGCGAACGCGAAGGAAGGACCATGTTTGAGAAGAAGAAAAGTTAAGGTTGTTCAGGTTGCTCATCGTGAACACGATGATGAGCTCGCGAACATGGAGAAGAAGGGCAGGAACCTACACGAATGCGTAGGGAAAGATGCGAACGCGAAGAAGGATTTCGAGGTGGTCAGCAACAAGGCATCGCGAACACGAAAGGCTGTTCGCGATTGCGAAGGAGGATACCAGAAGCAGAAAACAGCAGTTCTAAAAATGGGAAAAATGACCTGTGGCCCCCCTGGAACACACCCGAGACCCCTAGGACCCCGTCTAAACACACAAACAAGTCACATAACCTAACACAGACTCGGTCGAGGTCCCAAATTATATCAAACAATGCCGAAATGACGAATCACAACATGAATTGAACTTAGGAACTTTCAAACCTTCCAACTTCCAAGACTCGTGCCGAAACCTATCAAATCAATCTGGAATGATGCCAAATTTTGTAGACAAGTCCAAAAAGACATAACAGAGCTGTTCCAACTATCAGATACGCATTCTGACCCCGATATCGCAAAAGTCAACTATGGGTCAAACTTCTCCATTTTCTAAACCTCAACTTTTTCAACTTTCGCCGGAACGTCTCAAATTATCCTACGGCCCTCTAAATCTAAATCTGGATTCGCGCCTAAGTCCAAAATCATCATACGAAGCTGTTGAGATCACCCAAAATCCATTCCGGGGCCTTTTGCTCAAAATCAAATTCCAGTCAAATTCTCACCGCTTAAATTCCCAAAACTAGATTCCATCTTTCAATTTGACTCTGAATCAACCGTTAACTGAATTCTACTATGCACGCAAGTTGATACTCATATTATGAAGTTGTTCCAGACCTTACACCACTTAACGGAGCTTAAATTCTAAAAACGACCGTCTGAGTCGTTATATTCTCATGCTATGAAGATTTGTGGATTTACTATGTTGTTTGGTGGTTACCGCTTTAATAAAAGGATTAATTTTGATATTGAGAAAAATGATTATGATTTTTTTTAGTAATCATTTAATGCTTCGCATATTTGTTCTTGTACTCTTCTCTGTTATTGTGTTTCTAGTGCAAATCTAACTGAATAGGTTATAATAGTGAGTATCTTCTGATTAAAAAATCTCGTCACTTCTTCACCAAAGATAGTCAAGATACTTACTGCGTACATGGGGTCGGTTGTGCTCATACTACACTTATGCACTTTGCGTGTAGATATTCAGCGAGGGTAAGCTACGGAGTTCGTGGGCCATTGAAGATGTAACAACACTCTAGATACAAGCTACTATTTGTTCACGGTAGTTTAGGATTTATATTTCTGTTTATGTAAATTTCAAATATATGATGCCTTTCCTCAAACTAAAATTATAATCTTATTCGTAGTCACTCGTGACTTATACTACCCGTCCTTGAGAAGTTGTACAGAATTAATTCGATTATTTTATTCTTATTGTTAGTGATCATTTACTTGAGTTACCCTATTTTATGTTAGGCTTACCTAGCACTGGGTTAGGTGCCATCACGTCTATGTGGATATATGGGGCGTGAAAATTAAGGAGCATCGAATCAATTATGACATCAAAATTAACTTCTTGAATCAAATTTTACTGTTTTAATTTATATTATTTTTACAGCTAATATTGGATAAAAGCTGAATGTTCTTTAAAACGTAATAGTCATACCAATATTGATAGGCTAGAGTTATTTTTTAACTTAAAATATAAAGAAAAAATAGTACAAGTGAAAGATAATAATTTAGTTGATGTATCCAACCGCATAAAAAACTAATTATTTTCAAATATCTATATGGTTTATAGAATAATATTAATAATTTCTACAACAATTGCCACAATGGAAACATATTTTTTAAAATTAAAATTAATAAAATCTTACCTAAGATTAATATTGTCTGAAATAAATTAAATATATAGATTAGCTATATTATTACATGAAAAAAGAATTATTAGAATAAATCGGTTATAAAAAATTAATTTTGTATTTAAAAAATTTAAGACAAATTTAGGCCTCTTATTGCAGTTTGGCTTTAGGCCACCAACGTCACTGAGCCGGCCTACATTTGGTCCTCTCTTTCTCCAAAGGTGTCAACTTCAGTGCAACAAGCCGCAGTTACTATATATATTAAGAAACCTAATAAAATTTCCTAGGTATGATATTTTAGTTTAAGAGATTGTCATGTCACAGGTCAATGGAGAAGAAATATAAACATATGTACAGACACTTAATTACTAGTAATAGCAATTTATAGAGAAATTCAACCAAATTTGCATGCGCGGCCCAATAGAACTTGGTTGTTCCAAATCTTAATACTGCCAAATTCAATAAGAGAATAGAGATATTAGTATCGCAATTTATATTCGTTGGCAATTGGCATATGCAGCTTTTTAAGGTGTGGATCTAACGGTTTGCTATGGGTTCAATTAGCCTCATAACATTTATCTTGCACCTAAATTTTTAAAATAAAATAAAAATTTTACCTCCCATAACTATCTTATGTACTATATTTATCATAAATAAATACGCTTTAAAATAATTATAATATATAGATACACTTTGAGTTTTATAGCAAATACCCACTTTCAAACCCTATCTCAACAACAACGCCTCTCTGCACCAAACCCAAATCACAAGCGCTGCTTTTTTCGTTACCTGCTTCCGAAAGGATTCAATCTCGGTTATCCACGGTCCGTTGCTCCTTCACCGCTGCTTGTCACGACCCAATTCTCACTACAGGTCGTGATGGCGCGCAACGTCGTCGTTAGACAAGCCAACGATGAACTATCAATCCATTTATTCATTTTATAATTTTTGAAATCATAAGTGTTATTAAGTAAAAAATACAATGCATTTAAAAAAATCATGAATACTTAAATTATTAGTAAGATATAAACTAAAAGAAAACACTATCAAGCCGAACCATAAACAACCACTAGAGTATCCCAAAATCCGGTGTCACAAGTGCATGAGCATTTACTAAGGAGTACAATAATAATACAACATCTATCTGGAATATAAAATAGAAAGGATAAAGTAAATAATTAAGATGGAAACTCTGAGGTTGCAGTGCGTAACATAGAATACAACTCACCATAAAGTCCCCTTAGCAGTTGCGTCTACGCGACAAGATAACCATCAAAGGAATGTGTCAGATCCTACACATTTAGTGCAAAAGCATAGCATGAGTGCATAAACCAAAGTATACTCAGTAAGTATCTAGCCTAACCCCGGAGAAGTAGTGACGAGGGGTCGACATCGACACTTACTAGTAGTCCAATAAATAAAATGCAGGGATCATAAATACGTATGAAATACAACAAGATTGATAGAATAAGGAACAATAGATAACGAAATCGTTACACAAATATTATCAGTTAAAACGCCTCCAAAAGCCTCATGCTATCTCAAAAATAGGAACCATCAATTAACTATCCGATCTTAGGTCACAAAGATAATATTACATAATTACCAAGTTTAATTAAGAGGGTAATCTCGTGGGTATTCGAACGCTTAGCGATTTTACGGACGAATTATGCCGAGGTTGTTTGGCCCAATCCATATAGTCGTGTACATACAATTCCGAGGTCGTACGGCCTAATCCATAGATGTATCTCATATAATATATATATACTTCCGAGGCGTTCGGCCCGATCCACAAGAAAGGAAAAAACTTATCGAATTGCGAGTCGCGTGCTTACAACACAAGTGCAGTAGCATAAAGTAATCATGACTTTTATCATTTATCAAATATCTCTCCAAACAACTCAAGGCGATAAAGCTCTACCTAATATACTCCCAAACCTATTTCAATTATAAATTGACTTAATTAAGCTAGAAAAATGAGTTCAAATAATTCAAAATTATATAATGAAGTCCAAGGTATACTCAGACATAAATATGCTTTTAGCTACATACGGACTCTCATCATCTCGTGCGTACGTAGCACCCACAACTAGTAACACATAATAAATAAATACCTACGGGGTGGTTTCCCTCTCACGGAGTTAGACAGGAGACTTACCTTGCTCCGAAATTCAAATAACCGACTCCAATACCTCTCTAACTCCTCAATTCAAAGCCAAATGATCTGAAGCTAATCATACAACATGCAAATCAATAAAAATATTATCCAACACTCATAATTAATTAATTTATAGCAATTCCCAACTTCGCTCGAAAAGTCAACCCTCAGACCCTGCCAGATTCCGAAATTTTTTGAAGATAAACTTTACCCATAACGCCACAAACTCAAATACATAATTTATTCCTAATTCAATGTCCAATTTCGTGGTTAAAATTAGAAAATAACATTTCTAGTTTTCTTCCGAAAATCTCACAATTTCTATCAAATTCTATGTTAAAATCTCTATATAATCCAATTATTTAACTAACAATAAGTGGGAATTACATACCTTGCAAAAGATGATAAAAATCTCCCTTCCAAGAGCTCCCAAAGTCGGCCATCCTAAGAGAAAAATGGGAGAAATGAGATAAGTACAGAATTAAATCCATGTTTTGCCCAGGTCCTTCCTCTTTGCAATCGCAGAAAATCCCTCGCGATTGCGAAGGCTAAACCAAACTCGCCCAGAAATCACACTACATGAACGCGAGGCAGGCGACGCAATCGCATAGCACTGTCACGACTCAAAAATTCCTCCGAAGGAGACGTGATGGCACCTAGTCTCTAAACTAGGTAAGCCTAACATAAACTGAAATAACATTGATGCTTACTAACATTAAATTAACCAACTCTGAATAAATTAAAATTTCCAAAACCAGTGGTACAAGTCACAAGCCTATCTAAGAGAAATTACATAAAATAATATATCACTGTCCCGAAACAAAAGGAGCAATTGTAATAAATACAAATGAAGATGACTCCGAGACCTGCAAACGCCGTAACAGGTTAATGTGAGTCTCCACCGCAACGACCCACACAGTTACTATCGATCAATACCTGGAATGTACAATCCAGATCATCTCAATTCTCGATTTCACGTGTCATAATCTTAACTTTTGAATCTTCCGCACACATGGCACCTTGTGCCACCATCTTTTCCACTTCACCTTTAACAACGGAATCCACATGCTATACGATATATAATATCCATACAATGCACTCAATATATCCAAGAAGTCCCATTTGCCTAATATAAGTAAAATTTCAATTTCTAAACTAGATGGAAAAACCAGTGAGAAAAGGTGAAATTTGTTTCTTTGAAATCATTTGAGTAAAGAAAGTACCCCTTTTAATTTCAAAATACATCATTGAATGAATTATTACCTTTAACAGAGATTTAATACTTAAAACTTAGTAGAAATTTCTTTTTAAGTAAAATACGACCTCAACCGGTTCAAGGGGGTATAATTGAGTAACTAATTGAATCACGGCTATAACTATTATTCAAGATTGAAATATTGGAGTGTGTGTGTGTGTGTGTGTGTGTGTGTGTGTGTGTGTGTGTATATATATATATGGGGAGGTATTGAAAAAAAATGTTTTAGGTTCTAGCACAAGGATCATCGCAATAAAGGAATTTAAACAGTTTAAATACTTGAACTAATGACAACAAATAAACACAACAGCTGAAAGTACACGACACCACCCTTCGTGCTTTTACTCTTGTTCTCACCCTAAGAGTTAATATTTACTTTTTATTCTTTCTTGTTGCAGCGTGCAACCGGATCCCAATCATATCGTACTGTTGCGGCGTGCAACACGATCCAAATCATATAATATTATTATGGCGTGCAACCCGATCCAAATCATATAATATTGTTGCGACGTGCAACCCAATCCAAATACTATTATATTATTGTGGCGTGCAACCCGATCCAAATAATATTATTACGGCGTGCAACCCGATCCAAATAATATTGTTGCGGCGTGCAACCCGATCCATTTAATAGACAAACCAACACTAATCACAAAAAAATCCCGGTAAGGGAACAACAAGGAAACAATCATATTCCGGCAAGGGAACAATAAGGACACAACCATATCTCGGCAAGAGAGTCAACAACAAGAGTAAACACATCCCGGCAAGGGAACCAACATTAAGGATTAAATATGTTACGGCAAGAGAATCAACTATAACCAAACTTGTACCGATAATTATCTTCATAATGAAACCTTAACTAAACAACAAGACATAACAAGCACGTGATAACTACACCAGCAATTATAATAATTAGACATATAACATATTTGCAAAAAGTCATAGAGGAACACCGATCAAGAAGTATCAAAATAATACGGAAGGCGACCACTTCAATTAAGGCAATTAAGGGTCAATGCAACACGTAGGAATTCAAGGAAAGCTAGCAATATCATATGGAGCATATAGAGACCATTTAAACAATTATTAAACTCAATCATAATGGAATACTCTCCATATTTGAACATAAGGACCTAATAACCCTAGAGTATATTTTTCACAAATAAGTTTGACCACACACTCGTCACCTCACATGCACGGACTACAATTAGCATAGAAGACTCAATTCCTAAGAGGAAGTCCAAGGTTAGGCAAGATACTTACCTCAATCCGGCCAATTCAATACTCAATTTAGCTCTTTCTTTACAAATTCACCAACGCTCGGCTCAATCTTCAAAGCTTCCCCTTTGACAAGCAAGAACGGACAAGACTATGAACCAACTCGACCGGAGCTTTAGCTCGACCTCGAACTCGACTGAAACGGAAAGACAAGGTTAGAACCTTGCTACGTTTATGGGTGTATTTTTAGATGGTTTAGGATGTTGTATTTCTATTGTTTTAGGACTGCTTAAGGGTGCTTTTAATGGCTGAAACAGTGGTGGAAAAAGTGGCCATTTCGAGATGGTTTTGAGGTGTTTTACGACTTGTTTCATGGCTGATTGCAGCTGGAATGTGTTGTGTTGTTGAGTGTTTTTAAGCTGAATTTTCAGCTTGGTTTGAGGGCTGTTTGGGTGGTGCTTTGGCTGGAGTTTGGGGTTAACAGAGAAGTTGGGGCTATTTTGGTGACTTCTTTGGAGTTATTTTTAGGGAAGTTTCAGCTGGTTGTCTATGGCGAAAAAGGAGCTGGCCGGAGATGGTGGAACTCCGACGAAGCGACGGCGAAGCGAAGAGTTGACGGGAATGGGTTTTCATGGCTGACGAAGTTAAAATGGAGTTACATGGTACAAAAACTAGAGCAAATACACATGCCTTCACTAGAGAAATTTTTAGTGGAAAAATGCCCAGAATATATTTTGGTACCCAAAGATGGTATTCACTACTTAAAGAGGAGTAGAGAACCTCTACTGTACTATTGTGTTAAAACTAATGCTTTGAAGTAATTATTTCAAATGCTCACAGATCCAAGAAGGACAAGGTGCCGGAACGGAGGAGAACGCCAGCTACTGTAATGAGATTTTGATTTTGAAAAAAAGATTCCTTCGAAAACGAGCTGGTGTTAGATCGTACGCAAAGGCGTACTCGCAGCGAGATGGGGGTACACACTACACACCTTCACAAGTCGGAAAACATAATACGAACTCGCTCGCATGATAGAAACAACAATATATCCTCTAAAATTGCGATATAGATGCCAACACACATGAAATCGCAACCGAGTATCCGGACCATATCAAATCAACTTCAAATGATACAAAATTTGCAGGCAAGTTCCAAATGATGAAACGGACATATTCCAAGTTTCGATACCACAATCAGGACCCGATAGCCTTAAAGTTAAATCCTGGGTCAATTCCTTTAACTTCCGACTTCTAAAATGAGAGTCACTCCTAAAATCCTTTCGACCCTCTCAAAAACTCGAATCGACGATGTACGCAAGTCATAATACACTGTGTGAAGCTACTCGTGACCTCAAATTGCCGAACCGGATGCAATTGCTCAACACGACCAGTCGGGTTGTTACATCCTTCTCCACTTAAACATGCGTTCGTCCTTGAACGTGCCTGGAGTCGTTCCAAAGCTATCAACCACTGCATGAGCCCACCATACATACACCCGGAGGTGTTCCCCCATCACCCAACCTATGAATAACTGACAATGCCACTTAACTAAAGGCCTTATCTCCTCCTTAGTCCATAACCTTAGAAAAGAACCCAAATCTCAACATCTGAAATTTATCATAGGACCCGAATTCCACATTATCACACTAAACACCCCCAAACAAACTGAATCGAGCCAAAAATTCCAATACCGAATACAGTCACATGCTACTCCACACAACTCAATGCCCGAAGCAATAACCTCTGACCACCATAGCTACTCAAATAACATCCTGGATGCTGGTAACACACCTCACATTGAAAATAACCTTATTCCGGACCTCCACATCACTGTCCTTGATAAAGAAACATGCAGGAACTCATAACCGCCTATGAAGTCAACAAGTCAAGAAACCCGCTTACCCGCCAGGGCCATTATCCAAATCTTAGCAGAAATATCTACATACTTCCAAACACTCCTCACCTCCAATACCATAGTACCACTTTCAGGTCTAAGAACCACATATCGACTAATACAAGCAGCCCAACTAATGACTTATCATGGAAACATACAAATTCTCACACTCCATAGCTCGTACACTGGACCAGCAATAACTCAATTACGTAACACAAATAAGGAAAAGCAAAGTAGAAGAATTTTCTAACAAGTGTAACATAGGCAACAACAAAAATATAGTTTTCATCAAATTGTTCCACAAAGGAAAAAGTAGAACCCCAAATAAACACAAGGAAAGGGTATCTCATATAACATCCGCTGCAGCGTGCAGCCCGCTCCCAAATGCTTACCGAGCCAAAAATGCTCCGGTTCACTGATCATATATATACCGATATCAAGTACAACAGTGTGCACAAATAAATCTGTGGAAAAGATGAATAGAAGTAAATAGACATGAAAGGAGCAAGTACAACTAAGGTGCAATGAGCAAATTAACATCACAAGTGCTAGCTCACCCTCATCGCCATAAGGCCTGAACAGAATTACAACGTGCGTGGGGAATAATCATAAAATCTCACCGTGTAGCATAACATAAAAGAGTAGCACATAACATAGGCTAGGGGCACAAATAATATCCATCCTACCTGGTAACATGATCAAAATGACAACCTGATAGGAGCACACAAACTGAACCTGATACGAAACACATATTCTTGTTGATCCTCTACATAGCTCACAACTGAATCCCAATCCTTCCCAATTAGATAAATATTCCTTAGAAGATCCACGACAACCTATTGATAATACATGTTATTAATTATCTCATCATCAACATTCCTTCACAATCCGCAAACAGAAATAGTCCACATATGAGGGCACCTAGCCCCGAATCCTCAAGAATATCGAAATTTCCATGCCCAACTCAACTATCCAAATCTAATGGCTGATATATCACTCACACCCAATTATTCTGCTGAAGCATCCATATAGGATTTCTGGCTGTGTAACAAAACATGATCCCCAAAGCCTCAAAACCCAGTAATCACCATGCTACTAGCCACGTATCCGCAAACCAAAACTCAAGCTCCCTTCCAAAAATGTACACCCTTCATATATGATATCCAACAAGGTCAACACTCTATTAATTTCAGATACTGATTCAGGAGAAAACTGCAAGGTACCACATATTCTTCATGCCCATACACGACACCCAACTCAAGCCGTAGTCAAACTATTGAGAACCCTCCGAGATCCGCCCGCACGCAACTAAGCCATCGGGACTGCACCTCCCCAACTTGATCGAGTCACATAAACCGTCCAATACAAGAGTGTTATCACAAATGCCAGTAGAGAATTCCCTTTCAAAAGGACCATTTACTTCCATTACTATGCTGACCCAACACTACGGAACTGACTTATTTCGTCGGATAGTCGATATGCAATAATCCCAATCAAAGTCCCAAATACAGATAATCCCAACACGAACCACGTAGCCAGAAGCTCATAAACCACTACATTTCCTCTAAAACACCCCGTCCTACTGCAACCACGGCACCTACACTGAATAGACCTTCTATGAATCTAAAATTGTTCCTCCGACTCCCCTTGATGCTGAAATGTAGATCCATCATTTACATAGAAATATCGCAAGCCCCAATATCATCTCATGCAAAATATCGATCCTTGGTCGAATGCAAAATCCAGGAATCCACCAATATTACATATTTACATGCCTCCAGCCCAAACTGATATAAGTTTGACTCTGCAATCTTAATGCCGCTATTGGACTCCTCCACTTGGCGCAAATCCATGGGAAACGACGTCTGATAATCCACAAACTACTTTTCACATCTCGCACAACACAAATCACAAGGTACTCCAATACCACTAACTACTCCCAATCAACACCAACCTCGTGACCTTTCCAAAAATTGCGACGACTAGTAAACCAATTAAACCTTCCCAGCTCGCACTCATCAACCAGATGTCGAAAACTGTTGCGCCTCCATACGATCAACTGAATCGTCTCTCAATACCTCTGGGTCTTCAGTCTGAACAACATGTTGAGACAACGCCTGAGCATCCCTGACTCCTTCGTAGCCTGTCTGTAGCATCACGAACCATTAGCACATGGCGAATGCTGAGAGCGTAATATTATACACGAGTGGATGTAAAGGAACATAAGTTATATACTTCGAGCTGAATCAATATCGCACGATAAGGAATGAAAGAAGGGGAATTTCCTGACAATTCTATAGCCTCTCAAAGATAAGTACAGACGTCTCTGTATCGATCCGTAAGACTCAACTAAACCTGCTTGTGACTTATAGCACCCATGAACCTAGAGCTCTGATACCAACTTGTCAAGACCCAAAAATCCCTTCGAAGGAGTCGTGATGGCACCTAGTCTCTAAACTAGGTAAGCCTCACATAAATTGAAATAACATTGGTGCTTATTAACTTTAAATTAACTAACACTAAATAAATCAAAATTTCCAAAACCGGTGGTACAAGTCACAAGGCTATCTAAGAGAAATTACACAAAATAATATATCACTACCCTGAAACAAAAGGAGCAATTGGTAATAAATAGAAATGAAGGTGACTCCGAGACCTGCGAACACCGTAACAGGTTAACGTGAGTCTCCACCGCAACGACCCACACAGCTACTATCAATCAATATCTGGATCTGTACATAAAAAATATATATATAGAAGTGTAGTATGAGCATACCACGACGGTGCCAAGTAAGTATCAAGACTCACCTCGGTGGGGTAGTGACGAGGAACAGCCAAGGCACCTACTAGTCAAATGAAATGAACAGAATATGATAATAAAATATCGCGATAAAGATAACGAGGTAATACCAACAGCGGAAAGAAATCAAAATACAAATAGTAAGAACAATAAAAGGGGACGCAGGTATTAACGAATGATAACTCAAGTAAATCAAGTAACCAAGTAAATAAGGTAACAAGTAAATCAACACTGACATAACATGAACAGAGACAAGTAAGAATGTATTAAATTAAAGAAGGAAATACCCACACAATCAATCACTTAACGTCTAATAAACAATCCTGATTATCTCAATTCTCGGTTTCATGTATCGTAATCTTAACTTTCGAATCTTCCGCACATATGGCACCTTGTGCCCCCATCTTTTCCACTTCGCCTTTAACAACAGAATCCACATGCTATACGATATATAATGTCCATACAATGCACTCAATATATCCAAGAATTCCTATTTGCCTAATATAAGTAAAATTTCAATTTCTAAACTAGATAGGAAAACCAGCGAGAAAAGGTGAAATTTGTTTCTTTGCAATCATTTGAGTAAAGAAAGTACCCCTTTTAATTTCAAAATGCATCATTGAATGAATTATTACCTTTAACAGAGATTTAATACTTAAAACTTAGTAGAAATTCCTTTTTAAGTAAAATACGACCTCAGGCGGTTCAAGGAGGTATAATTGAGTAACTAATTGAATCACGGCTATAACAATTATTGAAGTTTGAAATATTAGAGTGTGTGTGTGTGTGTGTGTATATATATATACGAGGAGGTATTTTAGGTTCTAACACATGGATCACCGTAATAAAGGAATTTGAATAGTTTAAACACTTGAATTGATGACAACAAATAAACACAGCATCTGAAAATGCACGGCACCACCCTTCGTGCTTTTACTCTCGTTCTCACCCTAAGAGTCAATATTCACTTTTTATTCTTTCTTGTTGCAATGTGCAACCTGATCCCAATCATATCGTACTGTTGCTGCGTGCAACCCGATCCAAATCATATAATATTATTGCGGTGTGCAACCCGATCCAAATCATATAATATTGTTGTGGCGTGCAATCCGATCCAAATACTATTATATTGTTGCGGCATGCAACCCGATCTAAATAATATTGTTGTGGCGTGCAACCCGATCCTAATAATATTATTGCGGCGTGCAACCCAATCCATTTAATAGACAAACCAACACTAATCACAAAAGAATCCGGCCAAACAATAAGGAAACAACCATATTCCGTCAAGGAAACATTAAGGACACAACCATATCCCGGCAAGGGAGTCAACGACAAGAGTAAACACATCCCCGCAAGGGAACCTACATTAAGGATTAAATATGTCCAGGCAAGGGAATTAGCTATAACCAAACTTGTACCGATAATTATCTTCACAATGAAACCTTAACTAAACAACAAGACATAACAAGCATGTGATAACTACACTGGTAATCACAACAATTGGACATGTAACATATTTGTACAAAGTCATAGAGGAACTCACAATCAAGAAGTATCAAAATAATATGAAAGGCGATCATTTCAATTAAAGCAATTAAGGGTCAATGCAACACGTAGGAATTTAAGGAAAGCTAGCAATATCTTATGGGGCATATAGAGACCATTTATACGATTATTAAACTCAATCATAATGGAATACTCTCCATATTGGAACATAAGGACCTAAGAACCCTAGGGTATATTTTCCACCAATAAGTTCGACCACACACTCGTCACCTCGCATGCACGGACTACAATTAGCATAGAAGGCTCAATTCCTAAAGGGAAGTCCCCCACACAAAGTTAGGCAAGATATTTACCTCAATCCGGCCAATTCAATACTCAATTTAGCTCTTTCTTTACCAATTCACCAACGCTCGGCTCAATCTTCAAAGCTTCCCCTTTGACAAGCAAGAACGGACAAGACTATGAACCAACTCGACCGGAGCTTTAGCTCGACCTCGAACTCGACTGAAACGGAAAGACAAGGTTAGAACCTTGCTACGTTTATGGGTGTATTTTTAGATGGTTTAGGATGTTGTATTTCTATTGTTTTAGGACTGCTTAAGGGTGCTTTTAATGGCTGAAACAGTGGTGGAAAAAGGGGCCATTTCGAGCTGGTTTTGAGGTGCTTTACGACTTGTTTCATGACTGATTGCAGCTGGAATGTGTTGTGTTGTTGAGTGTTTTTAAGCTGAATTTTCAGCTTGGTTTGACGGCTATTTGGGTGGTGCTTTGGCTGGAGTTTGGGGTAGTTTTTAACAGAGAAGTTGGGGCTGTTTTGGTGACTTCTTTGGAGATATTTTTAGGGAAGTTTCAGCTGGTTGTCTATGGTGAAAAAGGAGCTGGCCGGAGATGGTGGAACTCCGACGAAGCGAAGGCGAAGCAAAGAGTTGACGGGAATGGGTTTTCATGGCTAACGAAGCTAAAATGGAGTTACATGGTACCACATTCTGAAAAACTAGAGCAAATACACATGCCTTCGCTAGAGAAATTTTTAGTGGAAAAATGCCCGGAATATATTTTAGTACCCAAAGATGGTATTCACTACTTAAAGAGGAGTAGAGAACCTCTATTGTACTATTGTGTTAAAACTAACGATTTGAAGTAATTATTTCAAATGCTCACAGATCCAAGAAGGACAAGGTGCCGGAACGGAGGAGAAGGCTAGCTACTGTAATGAGATTTTTATTTGAAAAAAGATTCCTTCGAAAAGGAGTTGGTGTCAGATTGTATGCAAAGGCGTACTCGCAGCGAGATGGGGGGTACACACTACACACCCTCACGAGTCAGAAAACATAATACGAACTCGCTCGGGCGATCGGAACAACAATATAACCTCTAAAATCGCGAAACAGACGCCAACACACATGAAATCGTAATCGAGCATCCGTACCATATCGAATCAACTTCAAATGATACCAAATTTGCAGGCAAGTTCCAACTGATAAAACAGACATATTCCAAGTTTTGATACCACAATCAGGACCTGATAGCCTTAAAGTCAAATCCTAGGTCAATTCCATCAACTTCTGACTTCTAAAATGAGATGCACTCCTAAAATCCTTTCCGACCCTATCAAAAACCCGAATCGACGATGTACGCAAGTCATAATATACTGTGTGAAGCTACTCATGGCCTCAAATTGCCGAATTGGATGCAATTGCTCAAAACAACCAGTCAGGTCGTTACAAGCACACCCTGCCAAACCATAGCAAACCCGACTCCGTCTCTGCGAACGCGTGAGCCAAACTTGCCAGCCCCTCATCCATTCCCTCCGCGATCGCGAACTTACCCACGCGACCGCGAAGAGTTAGCCTCCAAACCATGCCACCATACACATCCTTCGCGTTCGCGATCCTCTCCATGCAAATGTGGTGAATGATCTACACAAACTACACGATCGCGAGCCATCGTACGTGATCACGAACAACAACTTCGCCTAGCTCCTAATCAACACTACACAATTGCAAGCCAATTTATGCGATCGCGATGAACTCCCCTACGAAAAACCACCAATCACAAAACAAAGAAAAATGGTCGAAAACCATCTTGATACGCACCCGAGGCCTCCTAAACCCCGTCCAATCAAACCAACCACTCCCAAAACATAATATAAACTTGCTCGATGCCTTAAATCACATCAAACAACATCAAAACTACGAAGATCGAAACCTTCTTTAAACTTTCAAACTTATAAACGTCGATGAACGCATCTAAATTACACTTAAACATTCAGTAATGATGCCAAACTTTATGTATAAGCCACAAATCACGATACAAACCTATTCCAAAGCTCGAAATCCCAAACGGGCTTCCATAACATCAAAGTATACTTCAAATCAAACTTAGAAAATTCAAAAATCTTCAAAATGCTAACTTTCAATAATAAGCGTCGAAATGCTCCCGAGCCACCTGATACTCAAGCTGAATGCACGCCCAAGTCCGAAATTATCATACAGACCTATTGGAACCCTCCAATCCTGAATTCGTGGTTATTTACTCAAAAGTCAAATACTGGTCAACTCTTCCGACTCAAAGCTTCTAAATTGAGAAATTTTCTCCTGAATCAACTCCAAACTTTTCGAAATTTAATTCTGACCACATGTACAAGTCATAAACAAGGAAGTAAATCTACTCAAGGCCTTAAACCATTGAATGAAGCGCTTGAGCTCAAAACGACCAATCGGGTCGTTGCACTGCTATTTCGCTGGTAAAGCTTCGTCATCTCTGACGAACGGCCATCGCTAGCCAATATATGCCTACAGTGAAGGATCTTTTATATCTGATTTTATCAATCACATATTAAAGGTGCAAGTACACTTAAATCTTAAATAAAGTTTATAAAAACTGAAAAAAGTTCAAGATCTTTAATCCTTATAAATGTCACACCCCCCTTTTTCACCTCATTAACCTTTTAAAAAAATTTAAAAAGATTTATAAAGATCACAAGGGTTTTCAATTAGAAAGTGACCAAAACTTGTGTTCAAAAGGACTTTTCAAAGTCGCCGCCTAATATTTGAATTCGGTGTGTCATATCACCATTTTTTAGAAATAATTCTCCTTTTTAAAATACTTTGGACACCAAAACTAAGTCTGCACCAGAATTCTAGATAAGGGGGTTCATTTGACTCAGATAGACAGTGTTAGGCATTCCCGAGTCCCGTGAAAATTACGGTTGCGTACATCATCGAGTTGGATTTTAAAATATTCAAACTGAGGTAAAAAAAATACAGAGAAGGGAAAATAAATACACAAGAGGCTCAAGGTTATTCCCACCTAATAAAAGAAAACAAAATAAAATAAAACAAGCCTTAATATCATATCTTATGCCTCCAACGATGATGCCAGAGTCTTTATTTACATTCACTTCGGGGCATACCCCTGAGTAAATATATATACTAGATCTACGAGGCATTCCCCTAAATATGACTAAAGGGAGCGACCTCTCACCTCGAATAAATGGAGAAGATCTAAAGTTTTCCTACCCGAGTTTGACGGCCTAAACATGCTCCTAACGATTAAATTGATAAAAACAATAAATGAATAACGAAATTCATCCAAAAGCTCAAATCATTTTAATTTCAGTTTTTGCCATGGTCAATTTATCTTAAGAAACTCAAAATCTTTTTTTGAAAAAAAAAATTCCAAACCCACACTACCCGTAAAGGTCTTAACCTGAATGCAACTAATCCATAGTCAATATATTATGAACAACAAAATCTCAAATAAAAGTCATTAATTAAATAGCAAGATCTCAAACAATATCCAATAAAGAAAATAAGGGATCTACAAGTCAAAGAGATAAGAAATGACCTCAAGAGTGAACTCTCTTTGAATCTGAAAATATTTTACTACTGGAAACCTTGAACGGCGATGGAATCACGAACTGGGCCGCAACCTGAAACTCGACGGATCCTTATTTGACTGGGAAATCTCGAACCCCAACTTAGAAACTTCAGCTAAACATCATTAAAAAGGAACTCGGTTTTGGCTTTCATTGAATTTTGGCGTGAGTTCGGATTGAAGTGCGGCGGACTTAGGAAAATTACAGCACTGATTCTTCGATTTTGTTTGAAGTTTCTGAATCCATTTCTAAGAATGTTTTGAAACTCCAAAAAGTTGCATAGATTTTACAGCAATGGATTTTTGCCCACATTTTGAAGTAGATGGAAAGACACCGTCTTTGTTTTTTTCTTTTCCCTTTTGTCTATTTTTTTTTTGCCGTTCTTTTTTAGCTCCAAAAACCTCTCTGTCCAGCCTTTGCCCCCTCTTTTAGATTAGGAGTCTTAGGTCTTGTTTTTTAGGGAAGTTGGGGTATGGTTTAAGAGCTTAATTCCGAAAATGGACCTAAAAATGGATTGTTTCAGCCCAAATTTGATTCTTTCTCATTGAACAAGACAAAAATTACTACTCACATATACTAATTAATCCTACTTAAGTAGAAATAACTATTAAAATAAAACAAACGTTAAAACAAATCTATTTTTGGTATTTTTCAAATATCATACTAAAAAATAAAAATGGGATTAAATTAAAATCATCCCAAAAATCAAAATAATATTCCTACCAAAAATACTAATATTTTTGAAAATAAAGTGGAACTATTCTTGTATTTTCGACTTATATGAAAGGTAGACAAACTAAAAGAAACTAGATAGAATATTAATTAGCTAAATAAATAAAAATATTTTTGTGATAAAATAATATAAAAGGGTCAAAACTAGTTAAAATAGCGCTATTACACCTAAACTATATAACTAAATGCTAAAATGTGTAAAATCTCAGGGAGGGTCAAAAATTACATGTCTATAGCTGCCAATCTTTGACTGAAAATATGAAGAGTTTTCAGACAAAGAACGACGAGACAGGTTTTTTTGACCGACCCATATTTAGAGAGACCAAAAATTAAAAGAAAGGAGAAAGTGACCGAGCCCTGGTATTTGAGCTGCCTACATATCCTTGGCTATAAAGGAATCAGGTCACGTGTAGTCCAGAAGTAAATGAAGTGATGGAGTATACCAAGGTGGAGAGCCGATTAAGGCGTCGTCGAGGTTCCGATCCGCGGTCCTGTATTACATCAAATCAAAATCTAAAAGAACTAAGTAATCCTATCAACTATGAGTTACAAGATTCCTATCTATAAGTCTACTGAAGCTTGATCTTGAGTTCTGAACGGTTCTTCATGCAGACTTTTGATTTGAACCTTGATGCTTGCTAGTTGCAGGTGCTGTTCATTCTTCCACGACTTGTTCAGATCAAGACCGGACTCGTGACTTCAACCATATCTTGAGCAGTTCACATCTTTCATCTGCTTCTGCATTTGGATTTAGTTTTTTTTTCATTCTGGAATGAGACTTCTTCTTTTGGTTATCTCGGATTGTTGACTCGCATTCTTGAGGCGGGCTTTTGCTACTTCTAACTTGAACTGAACTATGAAATAACTTCCCTCATTCTTCAGGTGGGCGCCTACCATTGACCTGAAATTTGAAGTAGCTCTAAAAAGAACTTCCTCGTTCTCCAGGTGGGTGCCAGTAATCAAAACAACAAAACAAATAAAATTTTCTACCCCAGTTTGCACTAGGAAGATTTGATGTTGTTAGCAATACTATAAATCACCTATACTATTGATGAATGATGCTATGATGAGTTAAAATAAAAGATTCGACTAGGATGTGTGTATCCTGGGGATGAACTCAAATGACTCAAACAAGGAAGTGCATATCCTAGGGACAAAACTTGAATGAACCAAACTAGAAAGTGCGTCTCTTAAGGATAAAACTCGAATAAATCAAACTAGGAAGTGCGTCTCCTAGGGGTAAAATCTCAATTTAGGAAGTGTGTCTCCAAAAACAAAAATATAACCTGAAAGACACATACTAGGAAATGTATCTCCTAGGGGTAAAACTTTAATGACTCAAACTAGGAAGTGCGTCTCCTAGGAATGAAACTTAAATGACCAAAACTAGAAAGTGCGTCTCCTAGGGGTAAAATCTCAATCTAGGAAGTGTGTCTCCTAAAACAAAAATATAACCTGAAAGACCCGAACTAGGAAGCGCGTCTCCTAGGGGTGAAACTTCAATGACTCAAACTAGGAAGTGCGTCTCCTATGAATGAACTTAAATGACTCAAACTAGGAACTGCGTCTCCTAGAGGTAAACTCTCAATTTAGGAAGTGCATCTCCTAAAACAAAATATAACCTCAAAGACCCAGACTAGGAAGTACATCTCCAAAGGTGAAACTTCAATGACTCAGACTAGGAAGTGCATCTCCTAGGAATGAACTTAAATGACCCAAAACTAAGAAGTGTGTCTCCTAGGGGTAAAATCAATGACTCAAACTAGGAAGTGTGTCTCCTAGGAATGAACTTAAATGACCCAAAATTAGAAAGTGTGTCTCCTAGGGGTAAAATCTCAATTTAGGAAGTGCGTCTCCTAAAACAAAAATATAACCTGAAAGACCCAGACTAGGAAGTGCGTCTCCTAGGGATGAAACTTTAATAACTCAAACTAGGAAGTGCGTCTCCTAGGGATGAAACTTCAATAACTCAAACTAGGAAGTGCGTCTCCTTGGAATAAACTTAAATGACCGAAAACTAGGAAATGTGTCTCCTAGGGGTGAAGCTTCAATAACTCAAATTAGGAAGTGCATCTCCTAGGAATGAACTTAAATGACCCAAAACTAGGAAATGCATCTCCTAGGAGTAAAACCTTAATTTAGGAATCGCATCTCCTAAAATAAAAATATAACCTGAAAGACCCAGACTAGGAAATGCGTCTCTTAGGAGTGAAACTTTAATAACTCAAACTAGAAAGTGCGTCTCTTAAGGATGAACTTAAATAAACCATACTAAGAGGTGCATCTCCTAGGGGTGAAGTCTCAAGTTAGGAAGTTTTAATGATCCGGCCAGTCGTTTCATGAGTTACCGCTCTGTTTCCCCCATTTATGCTTCTTTATGTCTTGTTCAGTTGTATTATGTGGTATCGGGTTGGTTGGTTTGAGTTCAGAATAGTTTTAGAGAGGTATGAGACACTTAGTCTCTTTTGAGTAAGCTTAAGTTGGAAAAGTTAATCGGATATTGATTTATGTGAAAAATATCTAAGATGTGAATTTCGATGGTTTAGATAGCTTCGTTAGGTGATTTGGGACTTAGGAGCATGATCAGAATGTATTTTGGAGGTTCGGAGTAGATTTAGACTTGAATTGGCGAAAGTGAAATTTTGGCATTTTCATATTTATAGTGAAAATTTTGATATTAGGATCAGAATGAAATTTCGGAAGTTGTAGTAGGTCCATTGTGCCATTTGTGACGTGTCTGCAAAATTTCAGGTCATTCGGATGAGGTTTGATAGACTTTTTGATCGATTGCGGAATTTGGAGGTTTTGGAAACCATAGGCTTGAATCCGAGGATGTTTTGATGATTCAATGTTGTTTTAAATGTTTCAAAGATTGGTATAAGTTTGAATAGTGGTATATGACTTGTTCGTACTTTTGGTTGAGGTCTTGGGGGCCTTGGGATGATTTCGGATGGTTATTGGGAAGATGAAAGTTAGAGTTTGCAGCTGAAGCTGCTGAGTTCCTGTCGTAACCACACATGCAGATCGGGGGTTGCAGGTGTTTGATCGCAGAAACGTTAGATCATGCACAGATGCGTCCATATGAGAGAAAGCCATAAGTCGTAGGTGCGGGAGATGTATCGCACCTACGAGACTGCAGGTGCGGTAGATGGGCACAGGTGTGGTCCGAGGACATTAAGTGGACCGCATATGTAGTTGGTTAGATAGCAGAAGCGATACTGCAGAATTGGGAAAAGGGACACAGGTGTGGAATGCCAGGTCAGAAAGTATATAAGTTCCCCTTCGCGGAATTTGGGTTATTTTTCACCATTTTAAGTCGGATTGAGAGCTTTTTGGGAGATTTTGAAGAGGGAATTCAAGGGAACTTCGTGGAGGTAAGATTTTTGGAACTAAAAATCATTTCTATGGTAATATTTTACTGATTAGTCATGGAATTTATGGAAATTAGTGGTTACAATTAGGGGTTTAGGGCTTGAAATTGGAGACTTTGATTTAGGGATTTGAGGGGTCGTTTGTGGTCTGATTTTGATGTATTTGGTATGAATGAACTCGTAGGAGAATAAGGATTCTATTTATGTGATTTTTATCGAATTCCAAGATGTGGGCTCGGGGTCAGGTTTGGCCAATTTCCGGATTTTTGATGTATTTTGATTATTTTTGTATGGGCTTCGTTCCCTTAGCATATATTTATGTTATAATTCTAATTTTGGATAGATTCGACGTGAGCTGTGGCCGAGTCAACTGGCAAGGGCTTTGCAGAGTGGTATTTCATCTGGTTGAGGTAAGTAACGATTGTAAATCTAGACCTGAGGGTATGAAACCCCAGAATTTTGTATTGTTTGGATAAATGAGGTAATGCACATGCTAGGTGACGGGCGTGCACCCGTAGCAATTGTGACTTGGTTCGTCTTGTGGTGACTGCATAATTTGATATATTGAATATGATATCCATGTGTTTTAGAAGTTGATTTGTTAACTTGGGCTGAATGCCATGTTTGGGGCCTTTGTGCCAAACTGTTTAGACCCTTAGGGGTATTTTACTGCTTTCCTCACACTGTTTTGATTTGAAAGCATATCCTCAGTCATGATATTACCTGTTTATTGTTGATTCGGTTTTATTATTCTATTTTCAATATACAAACACTGTTTGGGCTAAGTTTTCATAATTTTTACTGAAATGCCCGAGTGGCTATGAGCTTAATGACTGAGAGAGAGGTCGAGGACCGGATCGTGAGGATTATACTTATATATTTATGGATCGGGTTGCACGTCGTAGTGATATATATATATATATATATATATATATATATATATATATAGGGTTGCATACCACAACGATATATTGGATCAGGCTGCGCACCGCAGCGATATGACGCTTGGGCTGTAGGAGTCCCTCCGGAGTCTGTACACCCCAGTGAGTATAGTCGACTATATAGATTATGGATCGGGCTGCAAGCCACAGCGGTTATTATTATTATTATTATGAGATATCTATTGAGCTGGAGTGTTGAATGTGAGTACTAATGGACGAGAGTTGAGTCACGAGTGGCTGAAAGGCTTGCCCAAGAGGCTGTACTTATGAGTGATACCGAGGGGCTCGTTTATGACATTTTTCTGCTTTCACTCTTCTTTTATACTGAGCATCTATTAAAAATATTGAATAAATGTTTTAAAGGATTTTAATTGAAACTAGAGTTTTTATGAGATAATTGGCTATTGAACTGCAGATTTTGACTTGATATTTCTGTTGAGATTTCTTGATAAGTATGAATATGATTTTAAATGCTCGTCACTGCACTCAGACTTTATTTACTTTAGTTACTTACTAAGTTGGCGTACTCATGTTACTCTCTGCACCTTGTGTGCATATCCAGGTGCCCGAGCTTCAGAGTGGGAGCTTCCAACACTCTTAGAGTCTCATCCGGAGATCGCAAGGTAGCTGCATGGCGTCCGCATCCTTTCCTTCCTTCTTACTATCCTAGTACTTTATATTTCAGACATGTTTTGTATTGAATAGACAGTGTTAAGTGTATTGAGTTGCTCATGACTGGTGACACCAGATTCGGGTTGCGTTGATGTATTTTCGTACTTATTCAGTGTATTTCTTTAATATTTTTAAAAAAGAAAGCTTTGAGACTTAATCTGTTTAGAAAAGTGAATTTATAAATTATCTTTGTATTGTTCATGTTGTTTCACGACCGGGGTATTTGGGGTCGTGACAGAATTGCATCTCCAAAAACAAAAATATAACCTGAAAGACTCAGACTAAGAATTCTCTCTCCTAGGGATGAAACTTCAATGGCTCAAACTAGGAAGTGCGGCTCCTAAGAATGAACTTAAATGTCCAAACTAGGAAGTGCGGCTCCTAAGAATGAACTTAAATGACCAAACTAGGAAATGCGTCTCCTAGGGGTAAAATCTCAATTTAGAAAGTGTCTCTCCTAAAATAAAATATTACCTTGAAAGACCCAGAATAGGAAGTGTGTATCCTAGAAGTGAAACTTTAATGACTCAAACTAGGAAGTGCGTCTCCTAGGAATGAACTTAAATGACCCCAAACTAGGAAATATGTCTCCTAGGGATAAATTCACAATTTAGGGAGTGCGTCTCCTAAAACAAAATATAACCTGAAAGACCCAGCCTAGGAAGTACATCTCCTAGGGGTAAACTTCAATGACTCAAACTAGGAAGTGCATCTCCTAGGAATGAAACTTAAATGATCCAAAACTAGGAAGTGTGTCTCCTGAAGGTAGAACTTCAATGACTCAAACTAGGAAGTGCATCTCATAGGAATGAAACTTAAATGACCCAAAACTAAAAAGTGCGTCTCCTACGGGTAAAACTTGAATGAATCACACTAGGAAGTGCATCTCCTAGGGGTGAAACTTGAATGAGCGAAAACTAGGAAGTGCATCTCCTAAGAGTGAAACTTTAATGAACCAAAACTAGTAAGTGCGTCTCCTAGGGGTAAAATCTCAATTTAGGAAGTGCGTCTCCTAAAACAAAAATATAACCTAACACACCCAGACTAGGAAGTGTGTCTCCTACGGTGAAACTTCAATGACTCAAACTACGAAATGTGTCTTCTAGGAATGAACTTTAATGACCCAAAACTAGGAAGTATGTCTCTTAGGGGTGAAACTTTAATTTTGGAAGTGCGTCTCCTAAAACAAAATATAACCTGAAAGACCCAGATTAAGAAACGCGTCTCCTAGGAGTGAAACATCAATGACTCAAACTAGGAAGTACATATCCTAGGAATGAACTTAAATGACCCAAAACTAGGAAGTGCGCCTCCTAGGGGTGAAACTTTAATTTTGGAAGTGCGTCTCCTAAAACAAAAATATAACCTGAAAGACCCAAATTAGGAAGTGCGTCTCCTAGGGGTAAAACTTTAATGACTCGAACTAGGAAGTGTCTCCTAGGGATAAACTTAAATGACTCAAACTGGGAAGTGCGTCTCCTAGGAATGAACTTAAATGATCCAAATTAGGAAGTGTGTCTGCTAGGGGTGGAATCTCAATTTAGGAAGTGCGTCTCCTAAAACAAAAGTATAACCTGAAAGACCCAGACTAGGAAGAGCGTCTCCTAGGGGTGATGTGCGATCTTCTTAGCAGAATTGGGGCATTACACCTAAAAAATTCAAGCTTCCAAGCTTTGATATGAACATAGCCTTCATCCATGTTTCAGACAAAGAAAACTTGTGAGTTTAAACTATGGTGGTTAGTTTGTGGTCGTGACTACGTGGGTGATTTCTCTTGCACTTTTCACAATCAACTTGGACTTCAACTTGGAAGATAGTGCTTGTTATCGGCCGGCCGCTTTTTCGGACAACCTTTATCACAAGAAATATTCCTGATTCGTTCAAGTCCAATACCTTATGCCTAATGCATTTCACTCGTGTTTAACATTCACCAAATCTTTGCATTTTACATTAATAGAACATTTATTATCACCAAATCAGTGCACAAACTATTCTCCTATGTCTTATTCCATTTTGATGTGCTTTCCAGACTCGGCTTTGTGTGAATAAAAGACTAGTAGCAGATTTTAAAGTCATTTTTCACTTGTTTTGATAAAAATAGACTCAAAAGTGACATAAACAAAACAAGGGGAACAAAATAAGGGAAAAACGAGAAGAAATGGTATCTAACAAGAAAATATTTTTACCCAGGAAAAAGAACAAAGTAGAAACTAATCTAATTTTAAGGCCATCTCCACTGACCGTGACATGCATTTTGGATTAAGCGACCTGATCTGTCAAGCGAGTCTAATTTTCAACTCTTGTTATGCCTCTAAGCTGTGAAACTTGGCTTCAGCGCTCAAATTGTCCTATCTGATCCACAATCCTCAGTCAACTTGTAGTGCCTTGAAGGGATTTCACCATCAAGCCTCTCTCATTTTGCTCTTTTTCTCAACTCACCGTTGCCTTATGGTGCCTATGAAGATTTTCACAAATAAGACTCTCTCATGTTATCATTTTTTTCTCTTCGTGCTAAGAACAAGATTACCCATGATACAAGAAGATCATACTTTTACCACACACTTGATTTGGCTTCCTAAAAGATTGGTCAGAAGGTCTTTCTTTGGACCGTAATGTAGGCTTTTGGATAGGGTTGTAAAGAAAGGGTGGTATGAAGGCTCAAAATAATTTAAGATGAAAGGGTTCAAAATTACAATTTTAGGAATCAGATCTTTTGGCAAAATTAAAACTTTTTTCCCATTTTCTTGGAGTCTAGATTTTTTTTTTGTTGTTTTGATGGGATTTATTAGAAAATCTGCCCCACTCTTGACTTCGGGGGATTATAAAATATTTTATTTGGTGTGACCGAACCTTAAGGTTGCCTACGTATCTTGAGGTGACAAGAATCAGGTCGAACGTAGTTCAAACATCTGACCTGACTTTTTTTCATCTTTCCTTCTTTTTCTCTTTTTTTTCTTTTCTTTTCTTTTTCTTCTTTTTCTCTTTTTTTTTTTTTTTCTACTTCCTAACTCTACTTCTGATTCCAAAAGAGGGGTATGGAACAAAATAAATTAAGACTCAAAAGGGGTAATAAAAGATAAAAGTGTTTGGTAGCAGAACAAAATGCCTTAAAAATTTTAAAATGCCAAGTACAAACATGCAATTGAAGATAAGCAAAGAAGTTATACACAGTATATATTGATGGCACCAACACAAACAAAAAGTGCCAATGAGCAATACCTTTGTCCTAGTGAATGATCCTTGCCAGTTCGAAGCAGACTTGATTGAACCTTATCTTGATGTGGAAGAATGCATTTTAGCACTGACTGATCTATCTCAAACTATTTGAAAGACATTCCCTTGTTGTATGATCTCATCAACCTTTTGATTACCCAGACTAACTGCCTCAATTTCACTCAATTCAAGCTTCAGGTTATCTTAGAATGCGTGAATCTTCACTTGTTTCCTCAAATGCATCCTTTTATAATATTCAAAACTATGTCATTGCTTCATGATCAAGCTAACTTTCAAGACCAGGCTGAGAACTATTCGAGCATGTCATGTCACTAGAGTCAGCATGAAAAAAACTATAAAAAAGAAAAGTGACCTAAAAAAAACTGACTACAACTAACAGAAAACATAAGACTACATTAGACAGATGGTGAAAAGAGTTTGAACAAACCAACCAAAATAGACATGGGTTACAACCGTGGAACAATCCTAAATAACACTAGATGAATTACTTAAACTAAACGAACTAGGCAAAATAAGAAGGATTTGAGCCACAAGACAACATCCGAATTACAACCCTAAAATAACCCGAAAAACAGAAATGACAACAAAATAAACCACCAAAACTCCTCCTTGCCTAGCCAAGAAAGGAGTGTCTTTCCAATTACCAAGCTCGACATCTTAGCCACAGGGTTGCACATCAAAATTACTGGGACCTTAACCAATTTCAATATCATTAACTTCAATCAGCAAGTTCTCGAGAGAATTTTCATACTCCCTATCACCACGCATCTTCCCCAAAAAGTGTGCATCATCATGTGCAGGTAAAGGTATCTACGCGATATTCTAAGTGTCACTGTCCTGGACTATAATTATCCCTTCTTGAATCATTCTTTCTATCTCCCTTTTCAAAGCATGACAATCTTTAATGCTATGCCCTTGGACATTAGAGTGGTACATGCACCATACAGTAAGATCAAAACCTTTTGCATATGGGTCCGAAGTATAGCCGAGGAGCAGCTCAATCAGTCTAGAATGTTTTAACTTCTCAAACAAGATTGTGTAGGATTCTCCGGTTTCCGTGAAACTTCTTCTTTTCCTTTGTACTCCTCCATGCCCCTTTTTTCTAGGGTTGTTGGATGCTCGAAAATGTTGTGAAGGCAAGAGTGTATTATGCGGTGCTGGTGCTCGCCATAAGGAGTGACCCAGTGGTTGAACAAATGACCGAATATTGTTTGGAGGATAATACTGAGGTTGATTATGGGGAGCTCGGGGATATTTTTGGGGTTGGGGTCGGGGTCGAGGCTGAGTATATTGTGAAGCGGACTCGTTGGGCCATACCGTGATTTTGAGCCAACCATGGCAACATCATCACATTCCTTCTGACCCAGTAAGCTTCCTATGTCATTTTGAATTGCTTGTATTGTGGCTTTTAAGGCAGAATAGCTCATGATCTTGCTTGACTTCAGCCCATCTTCTATCATTTCTCCATTTTTACCACACCATTAAAAGTCTTACCCACAACCGAGATCAAATTGCCAAAGTAAGTAGGCTCTTGAGCTTGAAGAAAGTACTCGACCATCTCGACTTCTTCAATCGGGGGATTGACCCGGGCAGCTTGCTCTCTACATCTGAGCCTGTATTCCTTAAAGCTTTCATTAGGCCTTTTTTCTATCTTGGTGAGGAACATGCGATCCGGGATAATATCTATATTGTACTGAAAATGTCGGGAAAAATTCTGAGCCATATCATCCTATGTGTACCACCTGCTAGCATCCTAGCCGGTGTAACACTCTAGAGCTGCCCCACTTAGACTCTTACTAAAATATGCCATCAATAATTTGTCCTTTCCACCTGCACCTCTCATCTTACTGCATTAGCCTCTCAAATGGGCCACGGGATCTCCGTGTCCATCGTACAAATCAAACTTTGGCATCTTAAACCCAGTAGGCAGCTGGACGTCTGGAAACAAGCATAAGTATTTGTAAGACACACTCACCTGGCTCCCTATCCCTTGCATGTTTCTTAAAGACTGCTCTAAGATTTTCACTTTCCTGGATATCTCATCTTGCTCCACTATCTTAGTAGGCTTTTTAATTTCACCGGGAGGCTCAAAATGAGGAGCATAAGAGTATGGATCTGATACCTTGAAAGTTTGTTTTGGAGCATAGTGTTGGGCATCGGGGACTTTGAACACAGTCTCGCTAGAGGATCGAGGAAGAATAGGTGGTGGAGGAGATACAAAAACATGAGTGGTCAAAGGAGTGGGATATGAGGTGCTTTTGGGAGTGGAGTGTGAAAAGGTTGTGGACAGATACCAGCAGTAGTGGAAATATGAATTTGTAATTGTGGCGAAATGGTGATGAGGCTTTCAGTGTAATTAGAGGGAAATAATGGTGGAGGGCGCCCACTAATCTAGGCTTGGTACATTTCGGCCATCTATCATTTCAACCTTAGGACCTCCTCTTTCAACTTAGATTCTGATTCAACAATCTCCTTAGACGAATCAACAACACCTATGTCCAAGTCTTTGCTAGCCATGTCTAACTTGCTCTTTGACCTTGTATTGTATAGATGACTCGCTAGAATGTCACAAACTAACCACCTTCTGTTATGATAACAATGAGTACCAAAGAGGATCAAAACAAATGCAATATGTTAGCATTAGGGCATTTATCAGATAGAAATATCACAATGCGTGCAATGCCCCTAACAACAATTAACAGTTCTAGAATGACCTCGAGGGTCACAAGGTCATTTGGCATCATCCAATTGTGTTCATTTCAATTTTCTCTTTTCTTTCTTTTCTAGCACTTCTTGGCTTGCTCATTTTCCTTCCTCTTTTTTCTTTCTAATTGTCACTATTGTCTTTCTCTCACCCCTCACGTCCCACAACTTCATTCCCTTTTTTTCCTTTTTTCTTCTTCTTTTTAATAATGAGTCGATCTAACCCTGTGTAGGTTGTCTACGTATCATGTTCCACATGAATTAGACCAAGCTTAGATCTAGAAAAGTAATGGATAAAATAAACTAAAAAATAAAAATCTTTTTAGATTTTCATTTATAATTTCAAATACAAATAGGAAGTATGATGACAAAAGACTCGGCAAACTCTTACACCATCTAAAGACTCAAAACTGCTAGACAATATAAGAAAGTAAAGAAAATATGAAAACAGACTCAAAATATAAAAAGTCTCTTCAAACGAGCTCCCAAATGCGATGGTCCCGGGGTATTTGTCATGCTCGAGTAATGGTACGTTGATCCATACCTGAATGAGAAAAATAAAACCAAATAGAGTTAGTGACTCGATACATTATGCGATGCCACAACACCTCTCGTTGGACACATGCAAGACAAGATTGGGCTATTTTTTGAAAATTAACCTACGTGGCTATTAGCGCAAACTCAACAAAGCTGACCTCAAAGATATGGAAATACCTCACTAAAGCTTATATGAATTCAAACTCCCAACAACCATGGCCCAAAATTAATTTGCAGAAATGACCTATTTTGCAAAAATGGCCGATATGGCCAGAAGTGACTAAAGATGCAAACTAAAAAAGGACAGACCTTAAAGTAATATGACATCTAGTTGCGGACTCAATATTCTAAGACATGGGTCACTAAACCACTTTCGCGAAAATGAACCCATTTTGCAAGAATGGTCGATGTGGCCAAAAGTAGCTAGACATGCAAATTCAACAGGAATGGACCTTAAAACTAAGAGGACACCTTGTTGCGGACTTATTGCACCAAGACATGGGATAACAAGCCACTTTGAGAACATAGCCCTATTTTGAAAAATGACCAATGTGGCCAAACGTGGCTAAACATGCAAGATTTGGCTACAACCTCCGAAGCCAAGAACCTAAGACTTACTAGGAAGACTGGACTTTATGTGGGTTGCCTACGCATCCCGCTCCGAAAGACGAGAATCAAGTTCGCGTAGTTCGGGAAGATTGAACATAGGAAAGAATTTAGAAACAATTGATTTGGAGAAAACATATTTTTGTCTTTTTTGAAAAATGATGAAAAATACAAAATCTTTTTGGATTTTTTTTAATCTTGGGAAAACTGTGAAAGAAAAAATGTAAATGGGCCTTGCTTGCTTCATTTTATGTCTCACCCTTTTTTCTCTCATCGGTCCGCCAAAGACTTTTCTACCCTCAAAGATGCAACATGTATTATATAGGGATGATTGAATTTCTTTTTAGGCCACGGTCCTATATTGACAGAATTTGGATAGGCCTCCTACAAAGGGACACGGTATCTGGGACCGAGCCCTACTAGGTCTAAATGACATGATGCAAATAAGAATGGCCTAAAGACTGACCTAAGCTTGAGGTTCACTAACAAGGCTATTCGGGGGAGCGTATAGTCAATGGAGGCTACTCAAGCTTTCTACCCACTTCATACGCCCGACGGTCCCCTCCTAAAATAAGGGTGACTCAACAAAGAGTTCATGTATGTGATGCGTATTCCGAGACTTATTGTAGAAAGAATTGACTCGAGGTTATGCAAATAATGACAGTTATAAAGTAGAACCACATAAAGAAAAAACTGTAAACACATAAACAACTAGAAAAAAAAAGGGCCGACCCAGTTCAATACCCACTTCGTGGGTGTCTGAGGAAGGGAATACTCTAGGCAGTCTTCCCTCTGCTTTGCAGAGAGGCTGATTCGAACCTGCGACCTGACACTCCACGGCAAGCAAGCCTCCACTCAACAAAATAAAAATCAAATAAAGCAAATAAAAAATATAAAAACCTCCACCGAATATTCTAAAAAGCCAACGAGATCACAGTATCAGCTCGAATCTGCAATTCCCCAGCAGAGTCGCCAAAGCTATCACACCCTTTTTTTACCTCATTAAACCTTTTAAAATATTTAAAAAGATTTGTAAAGATCACAGGGGTTCTTAATTAGAAAGTGGCAAAAAATTATGTTCAAAAGGAATTTTCAAAGTCGCCGCATGACATTTAATTTTGGTGTCAGATCACCATTTTTTAGAAATAAATCTTCTTTTTAAAATACTTTGGACACCAAAACTATGTCTGCACTAGAGTACTAGGTAAGGGTATTCATTTGACTCGGGGAGAAGGTGTTAGGCATTCCCTGATTCCCATAAAAGTCACGGTTGCGTACATGATCGGGTTGGCTTTTAAAATATTCAAACTGAGGTAAAAAAACATAGAGAAGGGAAAATAAACACACAAGAGGCTCCAGGTTTTCCCCACCTAATAAAAAAAATAAATAAATAAAAAAAGCCTTACTATATTATCTTATGCCTCCAACGATGATGCCACAGTTTACATTTTGTCACGACCCAAACCCGGTCGTGATGGCGCCCAACTCTAAAGCTAGGCAAGCCTGACCAACAGTCGCTCTCATTTTCACAATAAATCTCAAGACCGACAATTTAAGGAGAATGTAATAGTTTTAGAACAATAAGCCAATATTTATAGAAAAATAATACGGAAAAATACGAAGTCTGATAAAAATACTCCCAAAAGATCTGGGGTCACGAGTCTAGAGCCTCTAACAACGGAGTAACAAATATCTTAAAATACATAAGTCTGGAATGCGGAAATAAAACTGAATATAAGGGGAGAAGTCGGGTCCTGCGAACGTCAGGCAGCTACCTCGGCAACTCTGATAAAACTCTGGTAGACAGCGACTGCTCAGCTAAGTCTCCGGAACACCTGAATCTGCACACATGGTGCAGGGAGTAAAGTGAGTACTTCCAACTCAGTGGTAATAGACATATATAATGGCT
>MU788240.1:35714-58448 GCA_026770625.1 Nicotiana glauca
AGTATATCAAATTCTTCCGAAACTCACATTCGATAAAAAACCCGACCTAAACACCTCCGATTCAACTAAAATTTTGCACACACATCACAAATCACCTAACGAAGCTATTGCAACTCTCGGAATTCCATTCCGACCCTCGGATCAAAATCTCACCTATCAACCGGATATCGCCAAAATGCTAACTTTACCAATTCAAGCCTAATTCTACATCGAACCTCCAAAATTACTTCCGATTGCGCTCCTAAGCCTCAAATCATCCCCCGAAGCTAACTGAATCATCAAAAATCACATCCGAGCCCTCTAACTCACAAGTCAACTTCCGGTTGACTTTTCCAAACCAACCTTTCCTTAAAGAGACTAATTGCCCCATTTCCTACCAAATCCAATTCGAGTCAACTCAAACTCACCCAACACATATAATAAATCATGAAGAAGCAATAAACGGGAAAAACGGGACGGAAACACATGAGACGACGGGTCGGGTCGTCACAAGGATAGGCGTAAAATGGGATAGGTGTGATGAGGTGGCACGCCATGTGGCATCCACCTCAACAATATGGCAGACGACATGTGATAATGTTGCCATGGTGGATGGTCCTAACGGCATGAGGGTATTTATGCACCAGTTTTATGACGGCGGGGGCTTTCATGGACCGATAGTATAACGGAGGGTATAAATAATCATTTTCAGATAGTAAAAGGTTATTTTTGACCCTTTTCCGTATTACTTTTGTAACTATTTTATTTCCAAAATGTTAAGAAATTTATATCTGAATGCATGTTTTAATTCATATAACACCGAAATGAAGTATTCTACCCTTTCTTAAAAGTAAATGAAACAAAATACTAACTAATATCTTGTCCGGTCCCGCTTTAATGTTTTTTAGAAAAATTAATCATGAAATTACTTTTTTATTTTGTAAAATTTTGTTAGTACATCTTATCAAATAAATTTAGTTTAAATTTTAAAAACATCCTTAAACAGTTGGTACTTGGAGGATAATAATATACAAAGAACATAGATTTTTTGTCCAAGAATGTCATTTTCGTCTTCAATTTGATTCTTCTTCTCTTTGACAAAAGGTCCTAAAATACTAAAGAATGATATAAACAAATTAGTTTTTCTTTTAGAACTTTTTTGTTGTGGTGGGATGGTAAGTACTCCTTCATCCTTAACCAGAGGTCTCGAGTTCGAGCCCTGGGTATGGAGTCGCCTTTGTTAGGGAGCGCTTTACCCCCAAATGTGGGACTTCCCGGCGCGAATTCAGATTAGTCGGACCCCAATAGGTGTACCGAATACCGGGCCAGAAATTAAAAAAAAACTCCTATGCACTGGAATGTCCTATTTGAGCATTATTGGAGCTGAAAATATCTGGAGAAATATTTGGGCTCACAATTATTGTATTTAGTTACATTTTTATGCTCTAGCTAGGTGACCAATCTATATATATATAAAGTTGGGCAATAAAAAAGTGATGTGGCACATCTCATTGCTCAGCATTCATATTTATCTTTTATTTGGATTTTTTGCCTTTTTTTTTCCACTTATTTTTTCTATCCAATTTAATGTATTAGTAAAACCTAAAATTTATTATCAAGTAAACAACCGTTACTATCTATTCAAAACTGAAACACCTCATAAATAAAAAAATCGTTTCTTTCTTGTGGAACTTCAGAAGCTTCTTACATTTTTTTCTATCAACTATAAGGCCTAAACGTCTTCCAATTTTAATCATTTTGAAATGCCATATGTCTGCCCATTTATTTCTTCCTTTCAGTTTTTCTGGTAGTGAAGAATCTTTCGTAGAGCTTTTTGCTATTTAATTTTGTCTTTATATTAGGATGTATAATTATATTGAATTATGATATTGCTATTACTGATGAGTTTGGATTAATTTGTTCTTTTGTGTTTGATAGATTATCATGCACCAAAACTCCAACATTTGAAGGCAAACCAACAACAAATGTTGCCTATATATTCGGCCAAAAATTGTGTACAACAACAACAACTCATTATAATCTCACAAGTGAAGCTAGGGAGGGTAGGATATACACATTCTTACCCCTACCCCGGAAAGGCAGAGAGTCGGCCAAAAATTGTGTCTGACTTGAAATTTTCTTATACTATAAGCTCTAATTATATATTTTGTATGTGTAGGATTTGAAGTTTTCTTCTTTTTCTTCTTATCATATTATTCTTTTAGATTGGATCTGGATGTAGAATGCTTACAAAAAAATGTAATATTTCTTTTTAGAACAAAGTGATATATATTGGGAAGGATAAATTAAACAGGGGAAGAGCAAGAGAGTAGCTGCTTAACGAGTTTTTTTTTATTTTTTTTATAGGTAATATATATTCTTGGTATCATTAAACAAAAATAATATTCATATCAGCGTGACATGACAACTTTTTTTACCTTTTTTTGGAGAACAACTCTTTTAGGGAATCGAGAATTGAGGAGGAGAGTTAAGGAATATAAACGAGAAAAAATAAAACAATAAAAAAAATGAATATAAAAAGAAGTATCTGTCCAAATTGTAATTCAATTAACACTCAACAGGCGTTGCAACTTGCATTGACATTTATTTCCTTTTTCCTTTTCTATTTCTATTTACTTTTCATTTCATGTTGAATTATATTTGAGAGTAAATTTTCGAAAAACAAAACTTTTACACTATTTAATGGAAAAGAGAACATCAAAATCTAATAAAAATATTTATATTTGTGATTTCATCAGTTTATCGAATTAGTTTTTGTATGTATATTATACTATGTAATGACAGAAAATACCTTCTCTAGCTTAATAAAGTATATAATTTTATGTAAAAATTTACTAACATCATTTATAATCGCGCTCGCGCGAGAAAATTCGTTAGTATATGGTATGAAAAAGCAAGTCTATTTTTCTCTTGGCAAAGCGGAGGAAATCATTTTAAAAAGAAATTAATGTCATACCCCAGTGTTGATTCCTTGGTCTTTCGGTGTGGTAAATTGAAAGAACAATGTTCTATTGACTTGTCAACTATGAACTTAACTGAATTATTGATTATGTGATGGCATTAAAGTATATTTACTACACCTCTCAACACTTAAAGAAATTAAATTCGTTAAAGAATTTTAACAAAACATAATTAAAGATTGTTATATATGCATAGGTAATCATCAGGTTCTTCAACAAATGCATCCATAGTGTTTAAAGTAGCTAAAAAGGGTTTAATAATACTATTATTAAAAAGTTGATGCTGCAATTTAGTTCTAACTTAAGGAGGTTTTGATGTCAAATTATTACAGCTAAATTTCAACCCAAATTCTGGTATACTTCAAATTATTAAAAATTTTATTTGGAGTAAAAAATATGAGATCAAAAAATTCAAAATCATGCAAAGTACAACAACGGGTATAAGAAAAAAATCTGGTGGGACTCACATTTCCAAAAAAGCTTTTGGATTATATGGTGTGAGTTATGAGGTAAAAAAGGGGATAATTTGGTCAAATCACTGAAATACTAAAATTACATAAATACCCTCAGTTATCTCAAGCACGCATGTTAAGCCCAAGCTCCTCTCTTAGCCGCTTCTATAATAGTACTAGTTGGAGGTACTCTAGGATGAGCCCGGGCCCAGGACCTTATTAGATTTTGATTTAATATAAAGAGCTTCTCTTCACTGACCGTGAAATAAATCTGAACAAATATCATACAATGTGATTCAAAATGTTGCAAATCTAAGAACACAACTGATTAACTTTTAAGTTGCATCAAAAGACAAATTGAAATTAAACAAATCAAAAGTATACTATGCAAGTATCTAAATCAATATGTAATTCTTTTTGCTGCTGAATTCTACAAGCTGGATTAGGTCACTAATAGTTTTGTGCTCTTAGGAAGTAAAATGTTTTTGCCCGTGCTCTTAGAAAGCATAATATTTTTGCCTTTATACTCAAGTCGATAAGCTGATCTACATAATGCAAAAGTAAAATAAGTATTAACACATGTGTGTAAATCATCAGAATTGGCGAAAGTAGAAGGTAGCACGTGTGCATAAAATGAAAGCATCAAGAGCCTTCTCCTGAGCCGGTGCAGTTGAATCTATTACAGTCTTCCTACAAAATGACTCTAAAACTTTTCAAAAAGAGGAAAGTCTATCAAGTAACATACCAATATACAAATTGCCACAAAGGAGATTGTAATCAAACTAAACCGGATCTAATTGAATTAAGAGATTTTTTCCTTTCTATACCATATATGAAACTTTATTACTAAATATGTGCATAATTTCTAATTTACCTGCTATGTTCACAGTTTTTCTACAATTATTATATCATTCATTAAATACTAATTATTAGTAGCTGAATCTTCTTAATTAGGAGCGCTACAAATCAGAAACAGAATATTCTAACTGATTTAGCGACCTTCAGATCAAATTTGAAATGCAAATCCTATATCTTCAATTTAAAATCAAATTACATAGACTCTTTTCTACAAAAACTCTATTCTTCGATATTTTTCCTTAAGCCACAAATCAAAAAAAGATAAAATTGTCAACAAATTCGAATCAAATTGTAGAAATCAGTTCTGCAAAAGCTCAGTTCGTCAATATTCTCTCTACATCTCTCTCTATTTCTCAATCGCAAATTTCAGTAATATAAAACAAATGAAAAGAGAGCAGCAATTCCACCATTGACAGCCATTAAAAAGCTTGAAAGCTTTGAATTCAAATTTGGTTTTTCAAAAATTATTATTTGTTTGGATTGGGTGTTGTTAAAAACAATCGGGAATATGGTTTGGAGTTTATATCTAAATTTTGAGGGGTTTTGGTGAAGATTAGACTTGATTTTGACTAAATTTCAGATTGAAACTCGAAGAAGAAGAAGAAAAAGAAGAAGAAGACATATTACATAAATTATAGATAAATTATAGATTATTTGTATTCTGATTGTAGATGCTTTATTTTCTGTTTTCACAAATAAAAACGGCTAAAATTTCTATAAATCTTCTGAAAAAATACAATTATGTCAAAAATTCCAATTATGCTACAATTGAATGGGAATTGGGATATAAAAATTCAATATACCCAGTTTGTAGATATTTTGTAGATAAATTATAGATTATTTGTATTCTAATTGTAGATGCTTTGTTTTCTGTTTTCACAAATAAAAAATGACTAAAACTTATACAAATCTTTTGCAAAAAACGCAATTATGTCGAAAATCCCAATTAAACTACAATTGAATGGGAATTGAGATATTAAAATTCAATATACCAAGTTTGTAGATATTTTGTAGATGAATTATAGATTATTTGTATTTTGATTGTAGATGCATTGTTTTCTATTTTCACAAATCCAAAACGACTAAAATTTCTACAAAATCTTCTGTAAAAAATATAATTATGTCGAAAATACCAATTAAGCTACAACTGAATGGGATTGTTGGCTGTTGAGGAGTAGTCAAACTTGGAAGACTTCATATTTGATTGAATCTTTTCCTATGTGATCTCATACTTTAATATCATGATATATATATCAAGTATAATCCTAATTCGTAAATGGTTCTTTGAGGTTTTTTAGACAGTCCCTACTATTTATTATTATTCCGTAAATGCATTTTCTTTCCCTCTTTCCCACTTATGCATGTAGAATCTATTGTCTAATGGAGATTATTTTGTTACTTCTGAATTTTTATGTTTGTGATAGTATTAAACTATTAGATCTAAAGATTTCTAGTCCAGGATGGTAACCACACTGGTGTTTGCGAATAAGACTTTAACGACCTGGGAAAAACGAAGTGTTGGACTTGGAGCTGAACTGATGACTACATAAACCTAATGCTGCAAATCTATGTTTCCATAATCATAGATTTTTATGTTTAATAACAGTAGATAAACATGGGTGAGGGTGAAGGTTTGAGAGAGAGAAACATGAGAGGGGTGAGATATACGGTACCTTGAATTAAGGAGGGATATACGCTGCATTAATTGCCCTTAAAATACACTATGGTATAGAATTGGTAATTTGGTATACTAAATGTAATTATATCAAACCTTAATCATTGAGGGTAATAAGGTTTCCTATATGGTATAGGAATGTAAAAATTCCTTAAGGATTTCTTATTTTTTATTGGAAAATTACCAACTATGTCTATTTATAAGTAGCTCGTTACAAAAATTGGCCAATTGATAAAATATTACTAATATTAGCCAAATTAGCCAATTAGCTATTTGTAGCAAAAAAATATTAAATTTTTGCTTTATTTTAAGTGGATTCTATCAGAATAGATTGGACACAACTTAAGGAGATTGAATCTCAGTTTTGGGATGATTTGGTGAAATTTTGAGGTGGTTTGAATTGAAAATTCGAAGTAAAAACCGAACATGAAAAAAATGATATGTGTATCATTTGTGTATCACATATGTATCATATTTGTATCAATTGTGTATCACATGTATATCCATGTATACATGTGTGTGAGATACATGCGTGATAGATGTTTGATACATGTGTCGCATAAGACTTTTTTGAACTCGATTTAATTACGAATTTTGTTACAAAACCAGTCCAAATCACCTCCAATCTTCCTCAAATTTTGTATATTGACTTATCTATATATTTTCAATGAATTTCAACTATACCCATTGAAAAAGTTCTTTTTTTTTTGTTTAGATTTTTGAAATATTGTATATATTTTTGTATTTCATCACCTTATTTGCTACCTCATCCATAAAATTTCCTTTCCGTCTTGTATCTAGTATTGCTAATCACGCTTAAAAATATGAAAGGTAATTTTTGCATGTGATTATTTGAGAGAAAGAACCATATCATTTGGTTTTTCAATTTTTGTTGGCTAGTTTTAGTAAGTCTATGACTAATGACTAGAGGTTGGTAAGTTGAGATTTATTTGGGACATTTGTGTAAGTTTCCCTTTTTATTTTGTTGTATTTAGTTTAAAGTCTATATAGGTAAATTATAGATAAGCAAATAAGCATTTAGCAAAAAACCAAATACAAGAATTGCATGAAAGAAATTTTTCATACTTAATTATGTTTTACATTCCAAATTCAAAAAAAAAATTACAAATTGAGTAATTGAAAAAAAATACATATGACTATTTCTCATGAAACAAAAGCATCAAATTTTTTATTAAACTTTATTTTTATTTTTTTTGGTAACTAAAACTTTTATTACCAAGTAACAAATTTACAAAACTTTTATGTAGCTTGTTCTAGACATACATCTCAGACTAAGCTACTACTTCTTTCTATGTTTTTTATATCCTTATCTATACATTAGTCTAAATAATAGGATATGAATTCAACTCTTTCAACCTTTTCTCCAGGCATTTCTTAGCACTTCCTCTGCCATGGATGTCTTGTACTAAGCTCCTTGTAATTGCTTCAACATTGCTTTTAACTTCTTTGCAAATTCTTGATTTCCTTTCTTGCCAAATGTAGTATATGCTTCCAATCAATACCATTCTATATATCTCAGCCTTTGCATTTTTTCCACAACAATATTACTCAGCCCATTTTAGTTCGTGCTTCCAGTCAATAACTGACTTATTCATTTACATCCATCTTAGCATAGCAGCCCATATTTTCATTGAGAATGGGCACACAAAGAATAAATGGTCAATATTCTCTACCTCTGCCTTGCACAATGGACATGTCTCACCTTCAACACAGCCCCAAACTTTCAGTCTATCTCTCGTTTGAAGTCGTCTGTGAACTTCCAAGTATCCCACAAAGATCCATTTTGGTAAACCTGCATTGTTCCAAATGATCTTTTGCCATGCCACTTTGTTGTATTCTCCTCTTTTCTTCAGGTACATATCTTTCACTTTGAAGTTCTACATTCTGAGTACATCTTCTTCTGAATAGCCAGCTTCTTCAAAGTACTTCTTAGCTTTGAAAATTTTCTGGATCACCCATGAAGCCTGCTTAGGTTCAGTCCCTCAACCAGGATTGTATTTCTTGTAGTAGGCATGAATCCATTGTACCCATAGCTTGTCTTTCTTTTTGCATAGATTCCATAGTATTTTGCACATTGCAGCCTTGTTCCATGTGCCTATATCCATCAACTTCAAACCACCTGCTACCTTTGGGTAACATAGCTTGTCCCATGCTATGAGAGTCTTCTTTGTATTCTCCACATTTTCTGTCCATAGAAATTTTCTGCATATACACTCAATTAGTTGTATAAGCTTCTTAGGAAGTAAGAAGATTTGAGACCAGTATACTTGGATTGAAAATAGTACACTTTTAATAAGTTGCACTCTTCCTGCATACGTTAAGAATTTAGCAGTCCATGTCTTGATTCTCCCTACCATCTTCTCAAGCAAAGGTTGGTATTGTATCATTGTTATCCTTTTAGTGCTCAAAGGTACTCCCAAATATCTCACTGGGAGTGTCCCTTTGGTAAATCCCAACATATTCAAAATCTCCCGTTGAATATCTTCTCGAACCCCACCAAAATATATTGAACTGTTCTCTGTATTTGCAATTAAACCTGAAGCTTGTGAAAACTCTAGAAAATACTGATACAACATCTTCACAGACACATAATCACCTTGGCAGAATAATAAGAGGTCATCAGCAAAGCTAAGCTGAACTATGTTCAACGTAGCACATTTTGGATGAAAGTTAAAATCTGGATTTCTTCTTAGAGTCTTTAGCAACCTTGTAAGATATTCCATAGCCAAAACAAACAGATAGGGAGATAATGGGTAGCCTTGCCTCAATCCCTTCCTTGCTTTAAAGGGTACTGAATGTTGACCATTGATGACTATGGAATATGATACACTTCTCATGCATATCATAATCCAATTTACAAACTAACCTGACAATTGTATACTCCTTAACACCTGCTCCATATAATCCCATTCAATAGAATCGTATGCTTTTCTCATATCAACTTTTAACATGCACCTGGGAGATATGCCTTTCCTGTTATACCCTTTGACAAGTTCATGACTCATCAATATGTTATCATTGATCAATCTCCCTGATACAAAAGCTGATTGGCTTTCATCTACAATGTCATTCATTACACCCTGCAGTCTGTTTGTTAGTACCTTTGAGATTATCTTGTAGAGAATGGTACAACAAGAAATCGGCCTAAACTCAGCCACCCTAGTTGGATTAGGAACCTTAAAAATTAATGTCACTGTAGTACAGTTGATTGGTTGATATAACTTCCCCTCTGAAAAGAACTGCCTCACTGCCTCACTGATCTCTTCTCCAACCACCAGCCAAGCCTTCTTGAAAAATGGTGTATTAAATCCATCACATCCTGGCGCCTGTTGTCACTAATTCCCATCAATGCTCTATGTATTTCCTTTTTTGTTACACTTGCCATCAACTGCCTTTGCTGCTGTCTATTGACCATTGGTCCTTCTCTCATTACTGCTGTGTTAATTGCTGGTATCTTCTCTGCTGCTGTTCCTAATAGTTGTTTGTAGTAGCTCATTACCTCATCCTCTATCTCCTGCTTTGTTTGTGTAACTGTGCCATTACTTTTTGTTAGCTTTTGTATCTTATTTTGGGAGTTTCTGTTCTTCATACTTGCATCGAAGTAGGCATTGTTGCCATCTCCTAGTTTCAACCATTGTATTCTTGATTTTTTCTTCAAAATGCTCTCTTCCACCCTTAGCCATTTTTCCAGTTGTAACTTTGTCTCTTTTTCAGCTAATGTCATAGTACTTAGTTGGCCCGACTTTCTCATTTGTTACTGCAATATACAAAGTTGTTCTCTACATTTTGCAATTCTTCCTCCTACAGCATTGTACTCCTCAGCATTTAGCTTCTTCATTGCTATCTTTACCCTTTTCAATTTCTCCCAGACATCTTTCATTTTGTCCCCTGTCCACCCTCCTATCAAAGCTTTATTAACTATCTCTAGGAAATCTTCATGATCAACAAGATGGTTCAGAAACTTGAAAGGTTTAGGTCATTACCCATACCTCTAATTGAGGCATAGTCAACATCCATTTATCATTCACTAAAGCCCTATCAATTCTACTGTATGTGTGGCCGTTTGTCCAGGTAAATTCTCTACCATTTGTTCTCATTTCAGTCAACATAGCATCATCAACAAAGTTGTTGAAATCCTTAACCTCTCCTTCTTGCACAGGGTTCCCTATTGGTCTATCCTCCTTAGACCTTATAGCATTGAAGTCACCCATGATTAACCATGCCTCCTGTATATTACTCTTAATTTGCAGTAGGTCCATCCACAATTTCCTTCTATCCTCCATAGTATACAAGCCATAGACAACTGTGAAATCAAACTTCATATTCATGTCCTTAACCAGTACATTAGCATGAATAAACTATTCTGATTTTTCCTTTAAATTTAAATTTGTTCAAAAAATTTAGTAGAAGTACGTACATTTCTTCAACATCAAAAGGAAGGTGCGAAGGTCAAGTATGATGGTTGGGGCCCTGGGGGGCAGAAGCGGATCTTCCTTATTAATTGTGGTGCCGGTGAACCCATGCTAATCCCAAAAAAATTAGTTTATTATATACATAGTTCCCTTAATATCTACAAAAGCACTTGCTGGCCCTCATGGTAAAAAATGGGTAAAAGATGCACTAGTTGAGTCTTTTCTTGTTTCCTTCGATCAACTATTCAAGGGTCTTAATTTTTATTTTTTGTTATTTTTTCTCCTCTCTTTTATTGTTTTACACGTTGGGATCAATCAGAGTATTATATTTTTTTAATTTTTTAATCCCAAATATCTAATTCCCCCGATCCCAATTCACACAAAACCCTTGCGTCTCTCTCTTGCAAGCATGTTTATCTTTGAATTAATGGTGCACCCATCCTCTCAAATTCTTAGATCCGTCTCTGCGTGGGAGAGGGATTTTTGGTTGGTTTTCTGTTCGAATTATCAAAATGCCCCGTGACAAAAAAGCTCTAAAAATGGTTGGATTTGATTTCTAGTCGCGGAGGGTTTAGTTAGTGGTAGAGCTACAATATTAGCTATTGAGTTCAGACGAACTCACTAGTGTTTATGACTATTTGCTTCCGTTGTTTATACATATATTCCGTGAAGGTCAAACAGAAACTGAGTGAAAAAGAGGCAGGTTTATAATCTCTTGCAAAGCCAAACAAGGGGAAGAATGTTAAAAAGAAAAGAAGGGGAATTGGATAACAAACTTATCATTACAAATTTCAAAAAACAACATAAAATTGAAGTGCAGTAACATCATCCAATCTCACTCCTAACAAAACAATAGGAAAAAATAAAACCAAAAAGCAATTTATGCCTCTGAATTCAATGCACTTTGGCTATATTCCGAGGCAAAAATTTGTTTTGATTAAATAAAAGATCAAAAATCTTGAAACCCTTTGTATCTAATTCAAAATCTTGAAAACAATAGAGAAAAGAGAATGAAAGCTTTGATAAAACATTTAAACAGCTGCACTTTTGCACACCGGACATGCATTCTTCTGCATAAGCCATTTCTTTATACATTCAATATGATGGTAGTGTCCACATTCAAGTCTTCCTATTTCATCATCAATTTTATATCCTTCCTGAAGAGATAAAATTTATGGTCAAACAGAATGTTAATATCAGTAGTATTATGTTGTTGTACTAAGCTCCCGTTATGTGTGGGATTTGCGGAAGGGTCTGACCATATTGGGATTCATATGCAGTCTTACCTTGCATTTTAGTAAGAGCCGATTTCCACGGCTTGAATGACCTCACGATGACACCTCTTATTATCATTGAGCAAAAAAAAAGGGGCAACCCGGTGGGCTACGCTATTGCTATGTGTGGGGTCCAGGGAAAGGCCGTCCATATTGGTTCAATTATATCCAGTTTTACCTTGTATTTCCGCAAGAAGCTGTTTTCACAGATTGAATTCGTAACCTCCTAGTTTCACAGTTGCAACTCTTATCGTTACAAAAAAAAAAAGGGAGGAAAAAGAAGTGGAATAGAGAACTTACTTGGCAAATAGTACATTTCCAGGCTTTATCAATGGAGATGAGAAGTGAAGATGAGTCAATAGTTGAGAGCTTAAACTTTCTTATATATTGGACAATTTGCTCTTCCGCTAAACCTGTGCCTACATACCCAATCCTATCACTCAGTTCAACCAATTGCTGCAAAATAGAAAAACCAAAAGACTAATCAATTCAATTCTTTGCATATGTATATCATAAAGAAATTAACTTATATACATCCAGTGGCGAAGCCAGAATTTTCAGTACAAGGTGTCAAAATATAAAGAAGTAAACATACGAAGAAGTCAAGGGGAATCTGACATAAAAATTACCAAACTACACAGTGTAGGATATAAGTTGACACCCCTTTGGATAAGATGGCTCCGCCACTGTATACATCGACAATTCTAAAGAATTTTTTATATTGTCAGTATATTTAAAAGACGAACCTCATATGACATATCATCTACATCAAGTCTCCAGGATCCATGTTGATCATCAACATCTAAATCTCTAGCAAATTGCAGGTTCTGTCTGAGGATCATGATCTGCAACGTTCGAGGTGAGAACAGAATTTGATCATACGAAAAACGTTCAAGATATAAATAGGGAAGCAAGTGGTGTAAACATCAGGTACGGATAATTTTTTAACTTACAGGAGGACGATGATAAGAACGGGGGCATTGATGCCTTATATTAGAAGCACGAAACCTGGAAATTTCTTCACCATTTGCAGTTCTCCTTGCAACACGAGAATGCTATTCGAATACGATCCAAAACATACACAATTTAGTAAACTTCTGTTAGTGAGTTGTAACATTAAAAGGAAGCTACACATGCAGAAGCTATAAGAAAGACACAGAATAAGCAAACTGATCATGTTGAACTAAATTTAGACAAGAAAACAGAGAAATTTTAAAGCTATTCTGAATTTGATAACTCATTTTACAATATGGAAAGTGGAAACTATAGACATTTGGTACAATAATAGAAAGACGAGTTTTAAAAAGAATCACATATGTAAAGCTAATAGATTAAATTATATGCAAATATTTTTTACACTATCAATGTTTTTTGCTTTATATCACGATATATATTAATAATGATAACTAACTTGCAATCACAGGTTGAACTACATTGATAGCATATTGTGTATATATAACTTAAATCTATTATTTTATAAGTAACCTGATTGTTTAAATATTTTTTACGCCATCAAAGCATATAACCAAAGCTAATTTAAGTTTTAAGTTCTATGTACTTTGAAAAATATATACACGATTGAATAGTTAATACATGTAACTCTATTTAATAGATATTGATTGATCAATAAAGCTGATGGTAAGTAACTTGCTATAACAGGTAAAACTATATCAATTGTGCCAAAAATCTTTATATTGTATGTAGACAACAACAATAACATATCCGGTATAATTCTATATAGTAGATTTTGGGAGGGTTAGTATGTACGCAGATCTTATCACGCAAACATAGGTACCACAATAATAACAAGAAACAAGATAGGACAATACCGAAAAACCATGTAAAAGCAGCATACACAACAATATGGTGTAAAAAACATTCAAATAAGCCTACTACCAACCAAATGTGAGTATGTACTAACACTACCGGTATGAATAATCTAGACTACCTAACCTACTGTACTAATCTTCAACCTCCACACTTTTTTTATCACGGGTCATGTCCTCGATCAGTTGTATATGCGCCATGCCTAATCACCTCACCCCAACTCTTCTTCGGAATACCTCTGCTTCTCCTAAGGCCCTCCAATGTCAACCTCTCACACCTCCTTACAGTAGGTCTGTGCTTCTCCTCCTCTTATACTGTATGTATATATAACTTAAATTTCATAGCAAAAATAAAGAAGAGCAAAGCAATAATCTGTAAATCCAAAGTGCAAGGATAACCAAAAAACTAAAAGTTTTACCTCTCTGTTGTTTGATCTTTTAGCAGTGGTTCTTGACCTAGGATCAACATCAGAAGCAGAACCAATACCAGGAGGAGCACAACAAACATCAGGAATATCAACAACAACATTAGCTGGATTCCTAGTACTTGCACTTGACAATGTGGTCTTATTTCTCCTTATATTTTTCCTCATTTGGTTAGTACTCTGCCATTGAGCTGCTGATCTTATGACTGCCGGTGCCGACACCGGCGGCGAGTTTAACTTTCCTTTACATCCTAGCCCTCCAAAACTCACTGACATAAATTTCTTCTTATTTTTAGGCTTTGTACTGAAAAAACTTTTAGATTCATTTGTATTGTTTGTTGAGTTTGGTTTGTTTCTTGGTTTTTTATGTGTTGAATGATCAATGGTTGATATAGGCATAGTGTAAAGGAAATGAAATGAGATTTGATATGACCTTAGAGATATCACAAGGAAGAAGAGAACAAATGAATCAATGTTTCAAAGGTTTTGATCATTTGTATACAATAGAGATGAGAAAATGACAAAAATGGTCTCCTATGTTTGATATAGGTTCACTATAGTCCTTTAAATATAATTCTGAGCAGTTTTGATCCTTTAAGTTTGCTAAAAATGAGTATTTTTTATCCCCGTCAAATATTTAACAAATTTTGGTTGTTAGATTTAAAAAGAACTATGGAAAAAATTTCGTGAACCTATATTTGGAGGTGCAGTTGTTATACTTGAGCATTGACGTAACTGGTAAAGTTGTTGTCATGTGACCAAGAGGTTATGAGTTCGAGTCGTAGAAGCAGCATTTTGCACAAATGCAGTGTAAGGCTGCGACAATAGACCCTTGTGGTCCAGCCCTTCTTCGGATCCTGCGCATATGGGGAGCTTAGTGCATCAGACCGCCTTTTTTTCTGATGTCTCGTACAATTATTTTTGTTACATTTTTTAAAAATTAACAAGACTTTTCTGATGTTTCTAGTTAATTTTTTACGGTTTCCACTAAATCTAACATGTAGAGTTTATTAAATATTTGATAGAAATAAAAAGTGATCACTTTGTGGAAAACCACCAAAAATAGTAGGAGTATATATTTTAGGGACTATTTTAAAACTAGCCAAAATAAGGACCATTTTTGTCATTTATTCAATTGAAATATTTGAATTTTTGTGTATATGAACTGTGATTTTTATTGAAAGCTGTTTGCTATTTTGGATCTCTTGGAGGGAGGCCAAACAGGACAAATGAGGAAGTATTGATTTTTCAAAACACAGTTGTCTGTCTTCTTCTATGTGTTGTTCTTAGTTGCAAACAAAATACTTGCTGTCTTTTTATTTGTACCTTTATTTTGTATATATTCCTTTTGTACTTTTTCATCTTACCTTTACCTATTCTAATAATTATTTGGGAGACATTTTGTCTAACATTTGATTGGTAACTTAGTTTTTAGGTAAATTTGAATTCTGGGGTAAAGAAAAAGATAATAACCTATGATTATATTTTTCCCTTTTGGCTTTGCTGTCAACATCTGTAGTCAATTTAGTCATTGAATTTTCATAATTATATTAATAAACAACCTTTAGTCATTCACTCCTTTATATGAGCTAAAATCATTTGAACATGGTTAAATCCACAAGTAATATATAGATTCAAAAGAAGAATGAAGAAAAGGGTTGCCAATTAAAAATGCAGTCATAAGTTCACAACATATTATAGGATTTAACTCATTTATACTAGAATGCTAACATTATCGGTGTGCCATATGTTGTAGTTGATAATCTGTCTTATTTTTTGAGTTACTAATTTCACTTTTAATGGACGATTACTTGCTATCTTTTAAATTGTATAAAAGAACTTTTACTTTAAAAAATAACGGCAAGTAGATGCTCATAATTATTAACGGTAATAACCTGAAAAATAAGCCAGGTAACCTGCTACAAGCTATTGCACTATAAAAGTCATAGGCACTTTTGATTGTAAAAGTTAAATCCATTATTCATTTCTTCATCTTCCATTTTTTCTTTTTCTTTTCATATATTGCAATGCTGATCAAATTTAAATTCACACATGGAGTTTCCAAGGAGGAGGGAAGCCGTCCAAATTTTAAAAACAAACAAAACAGCTTCTGTTTGATGTAACATTAGATGTAACATGCATGCTAGGTTTCCAACAGCCAAGAGAAAGGGGCAGATGAATCTGCAATTTTTGGATTTTATGATTTAATTAGTTGAGTGTTTGAAAAATGCAGGTCAGTTGTGTATAAAATTCTATGAAAATATTGGTTACCAACTTGAGGGGTCCATGCATATATATTACCATTTGTTTTCTACTCTTCCATCACAAATAATTTTCTTGTTCTATTTCTCTCAGATTAAAGGGGGTTTTAGAGTAACGTAAAGTTGTTCGAACTGCGAAGACAATCATTCGTGCTTGTATTATGGCAGATTGCCTACATAGCAAAGAGGCGGGTCAGACCGAATATGGTTCGGGTTGAAAACAAAAAATAAAAAAGGGATAAATTATCCGACCCAACTCATATTAAATATGAACAAAAAACGGGTTAACGAACGGATAATATGAGTAACTATATTACCCATGACTTCTTGAATATGATCACTTTTGGTAGAATTCCTAGCTAGCGTTTGACCATAGATTCCCAAATTTGTTTTGAAAAATCTGATTTCGGTAAAGTTTGGTTTGAAGATGAAAATGTATTTGGACATCAGTTTTCAAAACATATTTCCCAAATTTATTTTGGAAAAACATGAAACATGACTTATACCCACAAGTTATAAATACTATCACAAATACCCAACAATACAATTATCAATAACATTCATTATATTATCGCAAATCATAGTCCTAATCATAAATAAATTTGGTACAACATTATTATTTTTATAATGAATTATATGATACACTATCAGATGACCGAGAAGATGAAGCAACATTGCTATAAAATAATAAATGGTGGACTCTTTTCCCAACATATTGAATTGAGGATCCATGGGCATGAAGCAGTTTTTCTGTCACGACCCGGATTTTTCTCCTTCAGGAGTCGTGATGACGCCTACTATTGGAAGCTAGGCAAGCCAAAACATAACTACTTACTTCATTAACAAATTACTTCCTTTTAACAAATATAAGCGATAACATGAAATCATCAGAACTTTAAATAATTAAGCGGAAGGTAACAACAAAATATCTGGAATCAACGCCTATTACAACTTCTAAAACCTCAAATACCCAAAATCTGGTGTCACAGACTATCTAAGATTACTACATACAAGGTCTGAAGAATAACAGTACACTATTTATGAATAAAAGAGAAGGAAACAGGAGATAGAGATAGAGGGAGATGTCAGGGCCCGCGGACGCTTGCAGGTCTATCTTGGGTCTCTGGGTGGATTGAAGGAAGCCCTCCAACTACTGTCCGAAAGCTGCACGGGGATCTGCACATAGTGCAGAGTGTAGTATCAGCACAACCGACCTCATGTGCTAGTAAGTGTCTAGCCTAACCTCGGCGAAGTAGAGACGAGGCTAGGACCAAACTACCAAATTAACCTATGCAATTTAAATATATACAACAAAAAAGAAAATACAGAAATAACCAGTCAATGTGGGAAGGGGAAACATGCTGTGGGGAAGATAACAGTTCTGAATAGAAAGGCATCAAGTAAGGAAAGAAACAATATAACTCGGATACCAATAGGGAATCAGGAATCAATAAATGCACGACATCACCCTTCGTACTTTTACTCTCGTCCTCACCAAAGCAAATATATAATAGAAATGTGCACGGCATCACCCTTAGTGCTTTTACTCTCTTTCCTCACCAAATAATCAATAGAATCGGCACAGAATGGTACATTGTGCGGCATGGTATCACCCTTCGTGCTTTACACTCTTTCCTCACAATCATACACGGCATCACCCTTCGTGCTTTATACTCTTTCCTCCCAAAATAACAATGCACGACATCACCCTTCGTGTTTTATTACTCTTTCTCACCTAAACAACGATCACAACAATGTGGCGAGGGAATAAGCAAGATTATAATAGAAAATCCCGACAAGGGAGCAACAATTAAACAATTAAATTCCGGCAAGGAAACAACATTAACAATATCAACATCCCGGCAAGGGAGATAGTCAAATAAGCAATAATATCCTGGCAAGGGAACAATTTAATAACTCTTCCTCTTTTCACTTTTACTTCACAACTCACTTTACCACTTGAGACAATGCTCCAAAGGGTTCAATCAACTCACTTACTTTCACAAATTCATAATATAACTTGAGCCATTGCTCCTCGATGTTCAAAAGTCACAATTACTTCCTTAACTTTTCACAACAAATAGAAATCACTTCTAAAGCATAGATTATTCAACGAAATCATGAAAATCACATTATAAGACTCACGGTCATGCTAGACACCAACGTGTAGATACTCGTCACCACGCCTATACGTCGTACTCAACAATAATCACGTAGTAAATAGGACTCGACTCCTAATCCCTCAAGCTAAGGTTAGACCAAACACTTACTTGGAACTTCCACGGCCAATTCAAGCCTCAATCACCATTTTTCCTTTCAAATTCGGCTCCAACCCAATCGAATCTATACATAATCAACATAATAACATCAATAAATGTTAAATAATCCAATTTCAATGTTTAATTATAGCTTTCCAATCATTCTTCCCAAAAATCCAAAAATTGACCCCGGGCCCGCTTGGTCAAAATACGAGGTTCGGACCAAAATCAAATTACCCATTTACCCACGAGCCCAAATATATAATTATTTTCAGAATTTGACCCCAAAACGAGGTCTAAATCACAATTAATCAAAAAGCTCTAGTTCTACCCAAATCCCTAATTTTCTACCCTTATTCACATGATTTAGGCCTAGAAATCTAATGGGTGTTAATGGAAAATGAAGAAAATGAGTTAAAAATTACATACCCAAGAGATTATGGTGAAGAATTGCTTCAAAAATCGCCTAAGAGCTTTGGAGAAGAAGGGGTTTGTGAAATTTTTATAAAATCCCGTAAGTGTTCTGTTTTTGGAATTTTAAAAATCACTGGGCAAAAATGCCCTTCGCGATCGCGATAGGCTCATCGTGTTCGTGTGAAAAGGCTTGCATTTGCAGAGCTTTGGCTCCTCAAGCCTAAGCGTTCGCGTACCAGTGGTCGTGTTTGCGATGAACAAAAGGTGACCTCTCCCCTCAACCTTACACGTTCGCGATTGGAGGGACGCATTCGCGAAGGGTCTCCCCCTTCAGCTTCACGTTCGCGTCTTAATCTTCGCGTTCGCGAAGAAGAAAAATGGGCTCCTGGGATTTTTGCCTTACGCGTTCGCGCGTGGGTCCACGTGAATGCGAAGGGTAAAATCCCTGGGCACTAACAGCAGAAATCTGCAACTTTTTCTCAAGTTCAAAACTTCCCGAAACACATCTGAACCACTCCCGAGCCCTCGAGGCTCCTAACCAAACACACTTATAACTCAACAACATCATACGAACTTATTCATGCGATCAAATCGCCAAAATAACCTCAATAACAATGAATCAAACCTCAAAATCAAGAACTTTTCTCAAACTTCATCAAGTATCAAATTTAGCAATTTAGGTTCAAATCACTGTCACACCTCCCTTTTTCACTACACCCCCGGAAAAGAATATAATAAAGAGAGTTTTTTCAATTAAAGGACAATCAAAATGGGATTTATTTATTTAAAAATTCAGAGTCGCCACTTGGGAGATTTATGGTGTCCCAAGTCACCGATTTAGAATCCCGAATCGAGGAAAAGAATGACTCTGTCTTACAGTCCGCGAACCAGAAATTCAGGTAAGGAATTCTGTTAACCCGGGAGAAGGTGTTAGGCATTCCCGAGTTCCGTGGTTCTAGAACGGTAGCTCAACTGTCATATTCGGCTTAAATTATCTGATTTTAAACAATTATGACCCTATGTGCAAATTTTAACTTTTAGCCGCTTTTATTATTATTTTTAAGGAGAATTGCAACGTCGTTAAAATACGTCTCGAACCACGTCACATAAATGCACCCGTGATTTTTGACATGTTTTAACTTCGTTGTGATTTGGATTTGGGTCACATAAATGCGCACCCGAACTTAGAAAAGTAATATTATGAAACACGCGCCTAAAGCAACTATGCGTTTGCACTTTGCAAGGGCCATGAAATTTGCTAAATGGCACGCCTCAATTCTATTTAAAGGATATTTAAACTAAAAAGCTCGGAGGGCCATAGACTATTTATTTTCCACTATGGCTCACCTCCAAATTATTGAAAAGAAATCAATCATATGGGCGAATAAAGAGCCGGTTAATTTTAATAAAAGGCCAAAGTTGAAAGTAAGAAAGAAATAAAGAAATTGGGCGTGGCATGAAGCCCAACAACCCATCGTTACCAGTAAGGCTGAATCAGCCTTTCGTTCACATGGACTCGAGGGCAAGAGTCCATAGAATGGTCCAAGGCGTTAAGGACTAAAGACTGAGTCATTTCGACTTAGAATCCCCATTCACACACGAACAAACCAATGAAAACAATTTCGATTCTCATCTTCCCAGCATTTAAGAAATCATATGAAAATTAGGCAATGTCCAGCTAACAGGTTACTAAAGTGATTGACATGAAATTCAGGCCCTTTGAGCATGGGAAGCATACAACTTCAAACAGAAATGCAGACCATAATTATTTATCCCATTCACATAGCAAACCATCAACTATTGAACTTCTTTAAGCATGATTTAAGACATTAACTAACTGGAAAATTTCAAACAAGCCTTATATAACCATTTTACTAACAAATTGAAATGACCTTTAACATTAAGCTTGCAGACTTTCTTTTTCTAGCATGCATACACATATTTATATGTGTTGATATATTAGGCCATAGCTCTCAGTTACCAGTAAGAATCAAACTACAACCAATACTAAGACTCAAGAATCAACAAAAAATAGAGAAAACAAAGGATAATTACTGATAGTCGAGTCCACAATTAATCTGAGTTTAAGAGATGCTGTTTTCAGGCATATTGCTCTTTAACAATTCAAACACATATGAGTCTCTTTCCAGGTCCATAACACAGCAAACTGGATATCCTTAAACAGTGCCATTCAAAAGCTTAAAACAGTCCCTGAAGCAACTAGCTCAAACGAGCTCAAATACGATACTTAAAACAAAATAAGTGACATGAATAACTACACTTAAGAAGCTAGAATAAGAGTAGACGCTACCAACATAAAATAAGGTCATATAGCCAATAAGTAGCAGGATATTAGCATTGATCCACCTCTTCAACTTAAATTAATAAACAACATTATAACTTAGTCAAAACTCCACTTCTCATTCATAGTGTGAAAGGAATACCTAAATACAACAGTCAAAACAAGGAAGGAAGATGGTCAGGGGTCAGAACTTCAGCTCACAGCAGCAATGAACAATGAGAACCAGTTTTTAAATTGAAATGATGCATAGCAATCCACAACCAATTTCAATCAAGCTGTAATCCAGCAAATTTCAACCCAAACTTTCATAAACCCAAACTCAAACCATTTCTAACCCCAGATGATTAAACAGTTCTTCAGAAATTAAACATTAACCAAACTACCAAAATAATAATGAAACAGTAGAAGAAATAGTGCAGCCGTTTGATTTTTTTTCCAGATTTTCAGCTCTTTTCTCTGGAAAAAAATCCCCGTTGCAAGGCAAGAGACCATGCCTTTATAGGCAAGCAAGTAGGGCAACTAAAAAAATCAGATTTTACCACTTAGACCCTCTTCTAAATTCTGCTTTTTTGCTTAGAAGTCCCCACAATCCTGACTTGTTTTCCAAGTTATCCTACCCAAAACCCGAACTTCAAATTAAACCCCCACCCTAGAAGCTTCTCTTTCTGTTACACTAATATTCCCCAACCCACTTTTCCCAAACTAACCTCTCAATTCTCTGATTTTACTTTGAGAAACCAAATGGGTCAAGACCAACCCAAATCCACACTCAATTGGGCTTTCTGATTTCTTAAAGTCTAGTCCACATTAGTCTGAGACTCACAAGTTAAAAGATTGGCCCAAATTTTCCTTAAAAGAAGAAACTCGGAAACCCTTTTTTTAAGATGTAATAAAAAAGAACAAAGATGAACGAATTATTTAACAAGCAATTGACGAAATTATGGGTCTAATTAACTAGGTGATTTAAATAGAAGAAGAAAAATAGACAGAAAATGAGTTATGCCTAACAGATTGAGGAGGTCGGAAAATCAGGCTCTTACAAAGAAGAAAAGAAAAAATAATAGATGAAGGACAGATTGAACTCAGACGACTAAACGGGTTTCCGCTAAGTTATTTCAAAACAATTAGGCTAAAGAAGAGTGAAGGAGGAAGATGATAGAACAATGAAAGAAAGAGGAATACAAGAGAGGAGGAAAAACTCACCATATCAGAGCTTGAAACCTAACAGAGGCTTATGACCAAACTTCGCCCCTCATGCAGAAATGACCCTTCATCGGCTTGGATTTCACTTAAAGCTAGTCGATTCACGCATGTTTACTGCCAAGAAAAAGCTGGGTTGAGCGGAGTTCAAAAGAAGACGATGAAGAGGAATTCAGCGCCAACTTCGATCTAATATTTGAGGGCCTCAAGGGGGATTCGAGGGAAACTAGTATAAGATTTGGAAAGAGGGGAGTGAGGAGGTGATGTGGTGTCATTTTGGTGGGGATTGGGGAAGGCACCGCCACCCCAAAGCGGCGGGAAAAGAGCGGTGGCTGCTAGGGTTCTTCAGGGTGGTCTCTGAGATGAGGTGTGTGAGAGAAACGAGGGATGGGGGGC
>MU788240.1:77439-102645 GCA_026770625.1 Nicotiana glauca
ATCTCCCCCCCAGGCCTCTACAATTCCACACTAAAACTTTCTGATAATAGGCTAGATTCATGTAATTTGGCGATTGTTTATGCCCCAAATTGACTATGTTTCACTTTTATAGGATAGTTAAATAATGATAAATTGGCTCTAATTGTGAATTTCATTTTGTGCAGGAGCGAGTTATGCGTATGAGGACTTAGAACTGTATTTAGAGCTAAATTGAAGCAAGTGAAGCCCTCGAAGCTGAGTACGTTGAAAGAAGAGAGAAAGAAAGGCTTAAATGATGACCCAGACTAGCGTGACCGCGCTAGACCAGGAATTCGAGATAGAATGTTATGACATACACGCGGTCAGTAGCGAGCCCACTAGTGCGACCGCGCTAGTCCAGTTCGTAAAACTGCAAGTCAAGGGTAAACTTGGAAGGTCGGGGGTAATTCCACTTAAACTGTAAGAGGTCCAGCTCGCCCAAAGGGATATTATCAAGGTTAAGCTTGTTTTTAGACGGATTTTGGAGCAAGAACAAGTGTGAGAAGAGCAACCAACCATTAGAGTTTTTATATCTTCTCTTTGTTATTTCAATTGCAAATTATGAATACTTTTTTAGTTTTATCTTGCTTTATATTAGTAGCTAAACATTTAATCTAGGGTTGATGGACATAATTGTTAGATGAATTTTTTACTCAATTTTGTTATAATCGAGACGGGTTTATTATATGATTTTTCAACTATGTTTCGTATGGTGATTAAAATGGGCCCTTGATTAATCGTGTCTAATTGCCTTGTGTTGCTTGAGAAAGAATACTAGGTTAGACTGATGTTGAACAATATCACTTTTGGGTAATTGAAGAGATTCATTACTTGAACTTAAAAGTGGGGTTAGAGATAACGAAACTTTGGTGGGATAATTCATAGCTGCATAAATTATCAACTAGAGTAGTTCGAGACAATGCACTGGTAAATTATCCTAGTTGATCGAGAGATAATTGCAATAACCCATAGCTCATGATCCTTTTAGAGTATTACGCTGAGATTATAGCAAATACGTTAAAACTTAAATTAGCAATTGGGGAAACCCATACCCTAGATCTTTTTACCTTTGAATTATCTTTGATTTAGAATATTGTTAGTTTTAATATCATTTTGACTTAGTTAAACAAAAAACCCAATATTTTTTGATAAAAATCTTGCATCCGAAAATTGTTTGAGCTTGTAATATCATCACCAAGAGTAGTAGTAGATAGGTTAGTTGCCTGAGGATTCGACTCCGGACTTAAAAACCGGATTATATTTGCAACGTTTGCTTTGTCTTTTATAAGGCATAGTTGGACATGATCAAATTTTAGCACCGTTGCCGGGGAATTAACAATGTTATTTATTACAATTTAGAAGTAGTGCTAGAATTATTAGCTTAGATCAATTTTTTACGGTGTTAAATAATTTTTTTCATTGAAATTCTCACGTTTGAACTCTTGTGTGATTCGGGTGTATGTCTAGAGATTCTTCGAGGACTGGTGAACAACTTGAAGCCCTTTCAGACCCTAAGAAAACATTCAGAGCATTAAACCGTGATAACAAGAAGAACAAACAATCATAACAAACACACCAACTTGAAATTGAAATGGGTGACGTAGATAACGTCAACGGAAACATCAGGGATGATCAAGCTGACCCAAATGTTAGAGTGGTGGCACCTTTTGTGCCAGAAGCTGCATTTTATGATTGGGCACAACCAACAGCTGACAACCTGACTACCACCATTGTTGTGCCCCTAATACAAGAAGAGACATTCCAGATCACCAACAACATGTTGTATCTTCTGCAGAATAAGGGATTGTTCTCCGAGTCACACATTGAAGACCCTCAACAACACCTGAAAAATTTTCTGTCGATTTGTGTGACCCAAAAGGTAGCCAAGGGTGACCCCAGAAGCCATCAAGCTACTACTGTTCCCGTTCTCTGTGACTGGGGAAGCTCAGTCTTGGCTGAATTCACTTCCAATAAATTCCATTGTCACTTGGGAATAATTAGTCAAGCAGTTCCTGAACAAGTTTTATCCGCCCAACAAGACTATAAGACAGATTGATGAGATATTGCAGTACAAGCAGTAACCTACTAAGACCTTTTAGGAAACTTGGGAAAGATTCAAAGGGATGCTAGTGAAGTGTCCCCACCATGGTATTCCAGACCAGATGCTCACCTAGAGATTCTACATGGGGTTAGCAGACAATTTAAAAGCCAATGTAGATCCTTCAGATGGGGGTGCATTTTTTATCAAGACATTCACAGAATGTAAAATCCTCCTTGATAAGATATCCTAGATTTCGGGGTGGATGACGAAAGGTACGATCCTTACACCAATAGTGCATTCAGTTCCTCTTGACCTAAATAATTCGCATGCAGAGACCATAGCCACACTCATGACTCAGATGAGTATATTGACAAATAAGATTGATGAGCTGGGTAAAAAGCAAGTGCATATCATTGACACAACAAATGGAGGACTATGTACACCTTGCATTAATCAGTCTTATGTGTGTTAATAAAGTGGAAAAGGTGAAAACCAAGGGTTAAGAGAGGATATGAATTATGTCAACAATCTTGGGGGCCAGAGACAAGGAGGACAACAATGGAGACCAACACCCAATCAGAAGTACAGACCAAACATGCCACAACCTAGAGGTATGCAGCTCTAAAGCCAAATGGTATCATATCAGAGACAACGGTGCTATCCACGGCAGAACCAGCAACAGTTGGCATATCAACACCTCCTTAGCAACAGGATGGCAATATGGTAGAAATCAGGGGTATGCTTCAACAAATCATTGGAACAAATGGTAAAACGCAGGAAAAGTTGGCAGTGCATGACTCAGCAATAAAGCATATTGAAACTCAATTGGGGCAGCTGTCCATGTCCTTAAATAACCGCCCCCATAGAATATTGCCTGCCGACACGAACATTAACCCCAAGGAGCAAAACCCGAATCAGTTGATGACAGTAAGTCTTTGGAATGAGAGAGATTTAGATAGAGAGAAAGAAGTTGCAATCCAGTAGAGAGACTACGCCAACCACTCCAGTTCCATTAGAGGTAGATGAATCAGCATAGCTTACTGAAGTGGTGGTTGAACAGGTTCAAGATGATAAAGGTAAGCCTAAAGAAAGTGAACAAGCTGCAGAACAGGTGGTACCTCTTGTGCCACAAAACCCCAACAAAGAGAAGCCATCAAGCAGTGCACAAAGGGTGATACCTGCACCATTCCCTTAGAGACTGGCAAAACAAAAGAAAGAAGATCAATACATGACATTCATGGAGATGCTTCGTCAAATTCAATTGAATATTCCTATGATGGATGCTTTGAAGGAAATTCGAGGCTATGCAAAGATGATGAAGGACCTAATGTCACAAAAATTTGACTTTTAGGACCTGTCCACAGTAACTCTCACACAGACATGCAGTGTAGTATTGACAAGACCCATGGCTCAAAAGATGTCTGACCCAGGTAGCTTTACTATTTCGTGTACTATAGGGAGTTATGCCTTTGCAAAAGCACTGTGTGACTTAGGAGCCAGCATAAACTTGATGCCTTTGGTAATATATACAAAACTGGGTATTGGCAGAGCTAGACCGACTTCGATGTTGTTGCAACTGGCTGACTGCACGGTTAAAAGTCCAACAGGGATTCTTGATGATGTGCTGGTACAAGTGGGAAAGTTTGTATCCCCTGCAGATTTTGTTATTCTGGATTTCTAGGTAGATGAGGAGATACCCATTATTCTAGGGAGGCCATTCTTAGCCACTAGGAGAGCATTGATTGATTGTGAAATTGGGGAATTAAAAATGAAGTTGAACGATGAAGAAGTTATATTCAACGTTCAACAATCCATGAGGATACCCAGTGAATATGCTAATTGCTCCCTAGTGGAGGCAGTGGATGTGATCCTGCATGAAGATGATGAGATCCTGAATACTAAAGATCCATTGGAAGCTTGCTTGACAAATTTAGAGGATATGGATGGTGAAGGTTGGCAGAGTGGGTCATGGAACTCGAAGGCCAAGAATTCTGGAAGAGGGAACCTCAATTCGAGTCCCTTGAGTTAGAAAAGAGAGCTACACTACCGATAAAACCATCAGTAGTGGAACCACCCTGACTGGATCTGAAACCCCTTCCAGCTCACCTCAGTTATGCTTTCTTAGGGCCTAATTCTATTTTACATGTTATTATATCATCCGGTTTGCTAGTTGTGCATATAGAGTAACTCCTATATGTGCTACAAGAATGTAAGACTGCCATTGGTTGGACTATGGCGGACTTAAAGAGTATCCGCCCAGCTTTTTGTATGCACAAGATTCTCTTGGAAGAAGGGCACAAACCTTCCAGAGAACATCAACGAAAGATGAACCCGAATATGAAAGAGGCGGTGAAGAAGGAAATGATCAAATGGTTAGATGCGAGTATCATCTTCCCCATCTCTGACAGTAATTGGGGCAACCCTGTTCAGTGTGTGCCGAAAAAGGAGGAATGACGGTCGTACAAAATGAGAATAATGAGTTGATTTTGACTCGTATAGTCACGGGATGGAGGATTTGCATGGATTATCGGAAATTGAACACAGCCACTCAGAAGGACCATTTTCTCTTGCCATTCATTGACCAAATATTGGACAGGTTGGCTGGGTGATCTCATTTATGTTTCTTGGATGGTTATTCGGGGTACAATCAGATCTCATTAGCCCCCGAAGACAGAGAGAAAACATCCTTCACCTGTCCGTATGACATCTTTTCCTTTCAGAGAATGCCTTTTGGGCTTTGTAATGCACCGCTACATTCCAATGGTGCATGTTAGCCATTTTCACAGACATGGTCGAAGACATTATGGAGGTATTTATGGATGATTTCTCCGTGGTGGGGGATTCATTCGAGGACTATCTTCACAATTTAAGAAGAGTTTTCAGAGAATGTGTGGAGAGAAATTTAGTGCTAAATTTGGAAAAGTGTCATTTTATGGTACAAGAAGGGATAGTCTTGGGGCATCGAGTGTCTAGTAAAGGAATCAAGGTTCACCATGCTAAGGTTGACGTGACTAAGAAGTTTCCACCGCCTGCTTTAGTCAAGGCAGTGAGAAGTTTCTTGGGCATGCCAGGTTCTACAGGCGCTTCATACAAGATTTCTCTAAGATTTCTAACTCTTTATGTAAACTCCTTGAAAAGGATCAGCCCTTTATGTTTTCTAATGATTGCAGGTTGGAATTTGAGGAGCTGAAGAAGAAATTGGTGACTGCACCCATCATTATTGCACCCAATTGGTAGAAATCGTTTGAGCTCATGTGCGATGCAAGTGATTATGCTATAGGATCAGTCCTGGGGCAGCGAAAGGATAAACTGAGGCACCCAATTTACTATGCAAGCAGAATGCTAAGCGGTGCACAACTCAATTACATCGTGATGGAAAAAGAGATGCTGGTTGTCGTTTTTGCATTCGACAAATTCAGGTCATACTTAATTAGTTCAAAAGTCATTGTTTATACTGACCATGCAACAATTAGGTACTTGATAGAAAATAAGGAGTCAAAGCCACGCTTGATTCGCTGGGTTCTTTTGCTACAAGAATTCGATCTGGAGATCCATGACAGAGAACCAAGTAGCTCACCACCTCTCAAGGTTGGAAGGATATGAAAGGAAGGTAGAGGTTGAGGATATAACAGAGACATTCCCAGATGAACAGTTACTACCAGTGACAATGGAGGAGACATTGTGGTATGCTGATATTGCTAATTATTTAGCAAGCGGTATTGTACCTTATGAACTCTCTTCAATTCAAAAGAAAAAGTTCTTTCGCGATTGTCAGTATTATTATTAGGATGAACCTCTACTGTTTAAAATATGTGTAGATAACATGATCCATAGGTGTATCCCCGAGAAAGATCAACATTCTATTTTGGAGGCTTGATATGATTTACCATATGGTAGACACTTTGGAGGAATTCAGATAGCAGCTAAGGTGTTGGAATCGGGTTTGTATTGGACAACTCTATTAAAGGATGCCCATGCCTGGGTCAAAAGTTGTGATGAATACCAAAGGACATGTAACATATCTCGACGTCACGAGTTACCAATGACCAGAATTCAATAGGTGAAGGTTTTTGACATGTCGGGGATTGACTTTATAGGGCCGTTTGTCATCTCGTATGGTAACAAATATATATTGGTAACGGTTGACTATGTCTCCAAGTGGGTCGAAGCGGTGTCTCTCCCAACCAATGATGCAAACGGGGTAGCAGGATTTCTAAAGAAAAACATCTTCACACGTTTTGGCACCCGGAGAGCTATAATCAGTGATGGTGGCCATTTTTGCAATATAGCATTTGCACGACTGTTGGAAAAGTATGGAGTTTGTCATAAGGTGACCACCCCTTATCACCCACAGTCGAGCGGGCAAGTTGAAGTGTCAAATAGGGAAATTAAAAGTGTCCTTACAAAAACAGTGAATGCAATAAGGACTGATTGGGCGAAGAAGCTGGATAATACATATTGGGCGTACCGCACAACATTCAAAACTCCAATTGGTATGTCACCGTACAAGTTGGTGTTTGGAAAGGCATGCCACCTTCCGGTAGAGCTCGAACATAAAGCATTTTGGGCATTGCGGCAGTTGAATTTAGATATGGAGATAACAGGCACCAGCAGAGTCACTGGGTTACATGAGCTCGAAGAATTCAGGTTCCAGGCATCTGAGACTGCTAGATTATACAAAGAAAGGATGAAAATAATGCATGATAAGCACATCTTGGAATAGAACTTCAAATCCGGAGATCTAGTATTGTTATACAACTCGAGATTGAGATTGTTTCTGGGTAAGTTGAAGTTCCGATGGTCAGGACCCTTCAGAGTGGTGCAAAAGTTCTTAAGTGGAGCTGCAGAGATTGAATCAGAAGATAAGACAAATAAGTTCACAGTGAATGGGAAAAGGTTGAAACATTACCTTGGAATGGCCGAAGAAAAAAGGGATAATGCGATAATAACTTTGGAAGATCCCTAGTACGCAAATGAGGAGTGATGATCAAAGCCTGCATCGTGCCGCGATATTAAATCAGGCGCTGCATAGGAGGCAACCCATTGATTTGTTGTAATCATCGTGCTACAATATTAACTAAGGCATTGGTTGGGAGGAAACACTAACCAATGCAGGTGAGCTTGGGCAGGTGACAAGTTCATCGGAAGCGGAAAGAACAGGTGAAAAAAATGAAAAGAATTTGTGCCCAGGAGCGCGCTCGCGCTACCCACTGCGCTACAGGTCGCACATATGTGCAAGCGTTGTGCATCAACTCTAAACACTACTGCGACCACACTACAGACCGCGGATGTGACCGCGCTAGAAGCGCGACCGCATATATGGCCAAGTGTTCTGCCTGGACTAGCGCGGCCGCGCTATTACCGCGCTACGACCATGCTAGTCCCGTCCATCTGACGTTTTTTTCCCTTTTAACTTAATATTAGTTTTTTTTTAATTTTAAATTTAGTCTAGATCACCCCCTCCCCAATCTAATTCCCCCTCCCTCTTCAATCCCAGGTTCCCCCCGCGCTCAAAGCAAATCAAACAACCTCCAACCCTAACCCCCTTCTTCAACTCCCTTCTTCTTCAAATTCCCAACCCAACTTCCCTAAGTCTCAAGCTGCGCTCTCCCCTACTACACTTCTTTTCTCCCCACAGACTCTTACTATAGGTATGCGTTCTTTTGCCATTTTTTTGCTTTTTTTTCAAAATTTCATTTTTAAAATTTTTGTATTTATATAGTTGTTTTTTTCTTTTCTTTTCTTAGTAGAAATTTGTATTATATGTTGTAGTGATTATGGGTGGTAAGATTGGTGGCGTGTAGCTTGAATTAGTATGTGATTTTGGGGATATTATAGTGGTTTTAAGGTTGTAACATGTTTGAAATGGGGTGTGAATCTATACTGCCCACAAGGTGTTTGTTTAAATGCCTGAATGACTATGATTGAGTAATTGTGACCAATTGTGCGTGTGAAGTCTGAGTAACCGCATTGCGTCACAATTTTTTTTGGGTTGTGCTAATGTTATTCCTTTTTCCAGGTACTATGTCTCCATCTAGGAAACACTGCACCACATGTTCCTCTTCCAGCAATCAAGCTGGATCGTCCAGGGCACGCGGGTCAGATCCTGCTCGCCCCTTTGATGCCAACAAGTTCGTATCTGTAAAGGCTCAGGACCGCTTTGCATATAAGGCCCCTAAAAAGCCAATACTGAAAAAGGGCATAGATATAGGGTCGGTCTAGTTGGGCTGCCCTCACATGTATATTGAGCTGGTAAGGCGGAGGTTAAAAGCCTTCATTGACGATCCAGGCGAGGGGAATGTGATGGTTGTCCGAGCGTTTTACGCCAATGTGAAAGAGCATGTGAATGGCGTAGTAACTATGCGCAAAAAGGCGGTGGATGCCTCTGTTGAGGCTTTACAGACGATATACCAGCTTCCCCCTCCTGTGGATCCTTATGATGACTATTATAAGGGGTATGGCAGATCACATATGCAGTGGGCAATGTTCTTCGAAACAATCTGTGTACCCGGAAAGGAAATTGTCTGGATGAAGTATGGTCAAAAGTTTCATTCCTCGGCGCTAACCTCTGAAGGGAAGTGTTGGTTGTATGTTATCAACAACCGTTTGATCCCGTCTTCCAAGTCCTCGCGCGGCTATGATTTGGTGCTTTATTAATGGTCACAACTTTGACGTGACCAAAGTGATTCATGAGGAGATGTTCACCCGTTATCCATTGAAAAGGTATGGGTTCTTCTTCCCTTCCTTGGTTACTAAGCTTTGCCGAGTACCTCGGGTGCCGGAAAATCTAGATGTGGATGGGAGGGTGCCAAGAGACCACAAGTTTCGAGCAGACAAGGTCACTACTGGTAAGGACCCGGTGGTAGAAGGTGGTGATGATAGTGGTGAATCTGATGACTCTGAGAATGAGGAGGTTGAGTAGGAGGATGTGGGATTCGAGCCACAGGCCCATGAGCAAATTGCAGCAGCTGCAGCACCGTCTGAGACTGCAACACCATCTGGAGCTGCTCGGGTTACCAGGTTCACAGCGTATGAGCAGGAGGTGGCTGGATTGCGTACCTTGGTCGCTGACTTAGGTACACGTGTTGACGCGGTGGCTTCCCAGCAGGTGAAATCAGAGAAGAAAATATTGTGCTGGCTGAGAGCTCTGGGTCGTTCTTGCAATTTGAACCCAGACACGATCTCCGATCAAGAGTGATATTTCAGGGAAGTTCCTTTACCTCGCTGTTCATTATTTTGTATGCCATGAGGACATGTATTCCTTTTAAATGTAGGGTGGGGATACTTTAATGTATGTATGTATATGTAACAATTTGATTTCTTGATGTTTCTTTGTTTCTTCTTGATTGTTTTTGTTGTTTTGAGTAATAGTAAATTAGGTAAGTTGACTTGTATCGATGACGGATCTCTTTCGACGTGGTTCTTGATGGTCTAAGTCGACGTCAAATCGAAAAAAATAGGCTAGAAAAAAAACAGGAATATGGGGACTCTTCCTGATGACTGATCTTTTAGACAATATCTTGAGGGAAGTAAGTCTAAAGAAAATAAGAAAAAGATTTTTTTATTTTAGGTAGTGTATTAACTCCCCTTTGGTTTTTCTTTGGGCCACGGTTCTTTTCCAAGGGTTTATCTTGAACCGGGTGTAGTTAGTTTTTGTTTATTTTATTTTTAGTTTTTAGTTAGTATTGATGGGCTACGAGCTGAAATAGAAAGAGAAACCCTTGGCGTTGATACACTTGAACACAGTAGACACTAGAGTGTAACGCTTAGTATCAGTGGTTGATTCTTGCTAAAGTACCTTAAATTGTATGTTTGTAGCTCACTTGAATACTCAAACGAGAGTGTCTTTGTGAGCACGTGATTTTTGCCTCGCTTGAATTATTCCTATAGAATTCTTAAAATTAGAAATTTTCCTTTTATTATTTAATTTTTAGGATTTAATTACGTATTTTTGTGTGTGCATAATAATTCATAAAGAATATACAAAAATAGTACATTTGCATTTAGGACCCAATTTCATATTTTATTAGTTAATTAACATTACAAAAATGGAAGAAAATAACAAAATGGCTTTTTTGCATTTTTACTTTTAATTTTCAAATTTTCCTAGTTTTCTTTTAAAATTGAGAGTTAGTTAAGTTTTGAAAATTAATTAGTTTAGTTTTGGAGTTAAATCAGGTCTATTAGTTTTAATTTTGTATTTAACAAAATCTAAAAATGAGAAAAGAGAAGAGAAAATGAGGTGAAAATTAAAAGAAATAGAAGTCTTAAATAAAGTACACAATTTTCGGGCCTGCCTAAGTCTTTGAACCCCTGAACCCGTTCAAAATCACTCAAACCCGGCCCAAAATCACCCCCAGTCCGGTCCAGTCCCCTTTATCCCAAAACGACGTCGTTTAGGTTAGATTTAATCCTGGCCGTCTATGTTTCTTAATCTGACGGTCAAGAAGCCTAGATCAAAACATATAATAATGTTCAAATGTACCCTACCCCCTCAGAACCCCCTCCCCTTTCGTCACTTTCACCTCTCATAAGACTAACCCTAACCTCGTCGTCCACCGGTGCTTGCCGCTCGCCGGAAATGGCCTACGGTGGCGGCCAGTGTCCAATGACCTCCAAATTTACACCAAAGCACCGTCTTCCTCCCCTAATGATGAATCTACCCTTTGTTTCATTCAAATCCCACCAGAGCCCCTCAAATCTTCCAAACCGCCGCCGCCGCCGCCGTGTACGACGGCGCCGTCTCCAAATCCCACTAAACTTACACTCCAGACTCTCCTCACCCCTCTCTTCCCAAATCCCAAACCGTATTCCTTCAAACCCGGCTTAAATCCCTCGAATCCCAAATCTTGGATTTAGGTCCAAGTTTGAGTCGAAGGTTTGAGGGTTTATCAGTGTTCAAATGGCTCCAAAAATGATATTATGTATTTTTTTTGGTAAAGAATAAGCACATAATATTATTTAGGGGTCAGATTTGAAGTCAGTCAAGTGAAGACCAAATTAGAGTCGAATGTCAAGATTCAAGCCTAGTTGGTGAGTCCTGGTGTATTCTTTTCGTTTGGTTCTTCTCCTTCTTTCATTAGGTTTAGGCTAGGGTTCCGAATTGAACCCAGGATTGTTTCTTGAGCTTGTTCCCTGTTTTTTTAGGTCTATTTAGTTTTGTTGACATATGTTTTAAGTCTTTAATTTTATTTTCGATTAGTTTAGTTTGATAATTCAATTGGTATATCTGTGTGTTCTTTGATTTTTGTTTACCAGTGTTCTTAGATTTTTTGTTTAAAATTCTGATTTCCTTTTCTCCTTGGCTCGTATTGATTTTAGTTAATGTGTTCATTTTAATTTTTGTCTAATTCGTAGTTAGTAGTCTGTAATTGCGTTAATTAGGATAAATTCAAGTTCAAAATTAGGTGAGGATTCCTGTTTGGTTATAGCTAAATGATTTTTCAGGTTTGGTAAGTAACCTTGGTTATTTTTGACCAAGTTCAAAGGGATAGAGTTAGTTAACCTAGGTTAGTAATTTCAGAGTTGAGTTAGGGGTAGTACAGGTAGTTCAATTAAAGAATCTTGCAGTAACTGAAAATAGAGCCTCCGAGAACCTTCTAGATGGGGTTCTAATTTGAAATTCAGGAATTTAAGGGTAGTAACTTGCGCAACAAGCCAATAAATAAGGGACTAACTAGATGAAAATTGAAAAAAATAAAAGAGGGACTTAGGGGGTAAAATAAAAATCTGAAAGCAGCCCTAGTTTTGGCTATAAAAGGGCACACCCATTGCCTTGTTTCACAAGTTTGGGGGGATGAAAATTTGAAATTCAAAAATAAAAGTTTGACATCTGAGAGTGTGAGAGTTCATTCTAGATCTTAGATATTCTGAAAACCAAAAAAAAAATATAAAACTCCAAAAATACTATTCCATTGAAGTTTCTTAGAACAATTTCGAATTCCAGCTGTTAATTCGAATTTCCAGCTTAGATAAGGACGAAAATGACCTGAAGATTTCTTGTGTTTTTTGGTTGCTGAAGTTTTAGAAGTTTCTTGGGTTTAATTTCAAGTCTGTTTGGTTCAATCAAGTTTATTTTGGTTATTTGTTGGTGTTGTTCTTCTGTAATTCATTACTGGGTTGCTGTGATACCATTTTGGTTCTGAAACTGGTTTGATTAACTGTTGTGTGTTGCTCTTTTAGCTGACTTCCTCTTTTCTCACATTTTGCCTCAATTTTTAGGTACAAGTTCTGAATCCTTGACAATGTATGCCTGATTTGAGAAATGAAATAGAAGCTTCAACTTGGCTCCATGCTTGCTGTTCCTGTTATTTTTTCTGCATTTGCTCATAGATTAGTTTAGTTTAAATTTGAGTAATTGAATATTGTAATTAATTCGTACTGTTGGACCTTTTAGAACTGTATGAATGTTCTGCAAATAACTTCAACATAGTATAGTTAGTTTATCCTTGAATTTTCATGTTAGTTGGAATTTAAGCTTAGAATAGTTTACTGGTTAGAGGTTGAATGCGGAAGAAGCATGAACTTTCTTACTAAATGTAGAATCAACCTGCCCTGTAGCTAAAAATGATTTGTCATTTTAATTTGTTCACCATATGCCTGTTAAAAATTGCAACTCACAGGACTTTATTCATATTCTGCAAACCGTAAAACAGTAGGGCGTTTTACATCCATACTGTATGCCAGTTTGGGGTTCATAAGTCAATTTGGATAATAATAGTTAGAAGTGAGCATGTAATGAGTATCAGCAATTGTGTCCAACTCCAAGATCATTAGTGAGTTTTGATTAAGAGGTGTTTTTTGAAATTAACGGGTTGATAGATTCCAGGTGGATCGAATTAGTTATCAATAGACATAATAAGTTGAAACTATGTGAAATATTTGCCTTAGAATTTGATTTGAATAAGAGGAGCATTTGTTTTACAAAGTTGTTACCAGGCCTAGAAATTACCGTCAATATTGGTTTGGGCTCATTCATGAGCCAAGACAACAAGGCCCATATGTTTAAATAAGATCTGGGCCTAATTACATAATTGGAGGCCCAAATATGGCTAGTGCCCTCATTGTGCGATTCGATTAGCCCCATTGGATCGAGGACTGACCAAGGCTTGATTTGACTCCCGAAATTGGGCCTATGATTATGGCCCAAGCTTACATGATTCATATAAAGCTGAAGTGACATGCCATTTCCATGGGCTGGTTTTAAAAGCCCAAAATACTAGAGGTTTGAATTCCTGCCTGAAATTACTGGTTTAATTCTTGCAATATAATTTTGGGTCTTCCAAGTTAAGTAGCGAATTTGAATTAAGAGGTTTTCCTCTTATTTAAGTTCGAACTTGAACTTGAGACCTGAATTTCTGAATAGTAGTTTACTAATCATGTTAATTAATTAAGTTGCTTTAGAGACAATCTTTAATAGAAAATCATAGTTCCTTCAGGTTGGCCTTTAAAATAAAACGAGGTGCGCCGCACCAAACAAACTTTACAAATTACGTGGCCCTCTTTAATTACTTGATTAAAATATTTAGAACTCGGGACATGCCATTTAGCGAATTTTCATAGCCTCCCGCAAAGTTAATAATACGTTAGTCGTTTTAGGCGCGTTCTTTAATAATTTTACCTTCCTAAATTCGAGTGTGCTTTTTATGTAACCCAAATCCAAATTCCAAAACGTTGGATAAAATGTGTCGAGGATCCGGATGCATTTCATCTGACGTGATCCAAAAATATATTTTAAATGACGTTCAATTTTCTTAAAATTTAATTAAAAGCGGCAAATAATTTTAAAATTGCACTATAGGATGACATGTATTAAAATCAGATTTTTAGCCAATTATAATAGTTTAAGCGATTGTGCAAGAACCACGGGATCCGGGGGTGCCTAACACCTTCCCTTGGGTCAACAAAATTCCTTATTCAGAATTTCTGGTTCGCAGACTCCATTCGGGAAGTCGAAATTTCCTCGATTTGGGATTCAAAATAAACCGGTGACTTGGGATACCAAAAGCCAAACCTATCCCAAGTGGCGACTCTAAAACAAATAAATAATCCAATTTCGAATAATATCACTTTAAATAGAAAAACTCCCTTATACACTATCCTTCGGGGTAGGTGTGTAAAAAAGGAGATGTGACAGTCTTGATAAGCCAATCTGGAGTAAGTCATGTGCCATGTGTGTGTGAGTTGTACTGTATTCTATGCTCTACAGTTGATGCCAAAAACTTGCCCTGTGTGTTTGCAAAGCGAAATAGTAGCTTTATTCGGTCTTAGAAGTGATATAAGCATTTCTTTGTTAAGCCAGATATATTAAGTAGACTCACCTAAATGTAATACATCATAGTCAATCATGTTGAGCCTATAAGCCTATTTCTTTGGCAACCACATTGCGAACCTTATCCAATTGTTTGAATTACCCTCTGTTTGAACTCTTTTACCTCCCATAAGCACTTGAATGGTATTAAAATATGCAAAAGCTAAAGTGTGGGTGGTGGTTTATTTTTTGAGTGGAACTGATGAAATAGAGGAAAGGTGTAGTTTTTGGAAAAGTAAAAGAATAAGCACTACTTAAGAAAAAAAAGAGAATGAGTAAATGTAGTAGTTGATAAGTGGTGACTTGATATAATTGCACCTAATGGAGTGGGATGTTATAAATAAAAATGTGGTGGAATGTTTGGTTGACATAGATATGATTTTGAAGGTTAATGTGATTATATTAAAAGTGCTTAGGGAGGTTAGTCACTATATCCAAATATATCCTATCCGTCCCTTAGCCTACATTACAACCAAGTAAAGTCCTAATTGATCTTAGACGGAATGGGATCGATTAGTAGAGTAGTACACTATAGGCAAGCCTATGGTGCATCTTTGTGGCATGTGAATGTTCTTTTTTAGAGTGAACAAATTTTGTTTATCTAAGTTCCTACTTGTTCTTAATATTATTATTTGTGGAACTACTCTGTTGTGTGATGTGAGGGCATTTGATTCATGAAGCAAAGGTAAGTCTTGACTTCTGTATAGAGTAATTTGAGTAAGTACGAATATTGCACGACACGTGAGAGTCGACTTTTGAGGCAAAGATTGTTCACTACTAGGCGTAACTTTGGTAATTTATTCTTGGTGTGATACATTAGGGGAAATGGCTTAGTGAAGGAATCTTTACAGAGTGTGTTGGATTGCTCGAGGACTAGCAATGATTTAAGTATGGGGTGTTGATATTAGGCAAGATTCATGTAATTTGGTGACTGTTTATGCTCCAGCTTGACTATGTTTTACTATTATAGGATATTTAAATGATGATAAATTGGCTTTAATTGTGAATTTCATGTTGTGCAAGAGCGAGTTGCGCGTATGAGGACTTAGAATTGTATTTGGAGCTAAATTGAAGCAAGTGAAGCCCTCAGAGCTGAGTACTTTGAAAGAGGAGAGAAAGAAAGGCTGAAATGATGACCGAGACTAGTGCGACCGCGCTAGCCCAGGAATTCGAGGAAGAATGTTATGCCATATGCGCGGTCCGTAGCGCGCCCACTAGCGCGACCGCGCTAGTCCAGTTCGTAAAAATACAAGTAAAGGGTAAACTTGGAAGTTCGGGGGTAATTCCACTTAACCTATAAAAGGTCCATCTCGCCCAAAAGGATATTATCAAGGTTAAGCTTGGTTTTAGACGAATTTTGGTAGAAGAACAAGTATCAGAAGAGCAACCAACCATTAGAGTTTTTCTATCTTCTCTTTGTTATTTCAATTGCACATTAAGAATTCTTTTGTAGTTTTATCTTGCTTTACTATGAGTAGCTAAACATTTAATCTAGGGTTGATGCAAATAATTGTTAGATGAAGTTTTGACTCAATTTTGTTATAATCGAGCCGTGTTTATTATATGATTGTTCAACTATATTTTGTATGGTGATTAATTGAATGGACCCTTGATTAATCGTGTCTAATTGCCTTGTGTTGCTTGAGAAAGAATACTGGGTTAGACTGCTGTTAAATAGCACCACTTTTGGGTAACTAAAAAGATTCATTACTTGAACTTAAAAGTGGGGTTAGAGATAACGAAACTTTGGTGGGATAATTCTGAGCTGCATAAATTATCAGCTAGAGTAGTTCGAGATAATGCTCTAGTAAATTGTCGTAGTTGATAGAGAGATAATTGCGATAACTCATAGCTCATAATCCTCATAGAGTATTACAGCGAGATTATAGCAAAAGAGTTAAGACTTAAACTAGCAATTGAGAAAATTAATACCCTAGATCTTTTTACCATTGAATTATGTTTGATTTAGAATATTGTTAGTTTTAATATCATTTTGACTTAGTTATACAATAAAACCCAATATTTATTGATGAAAATCTTGCATCCGAAAATTGTTTGAGCTTGTAATAGCATCACCAAAAGTTGTAGTAGATAGGTTAGTTCCCTGAGGATTCGATTCCGGACTTGAAAATCGGATTATATTTGCAACGATGCTTTGTCTTTTATAAGGCATAGTTGGGCGTGATCACTTTCATTGCATGGAGAGAAGCCATTTAGGGTTGGCCTCCCGCTCCTCCACTTGTTTCTGTTTTTTAACTTCCATTTCATTATCAAATTAGTTTGTTCTTTTCTTTTATCCCCTGCCGTATGCATATTTTCCTCTATCACAGCAACCTCAATAATATGATTTTCATTCAAACCTACCAAATTATTTCCCTTAACATCCTCTGAACAACCCTTAATATTAGCTTTTCATTTCCATTATTTTCTCTTTATGTCCCCTGTATTCTTATTAGTAATACCACTAACAATTAAAGAGTTTTGTTTTGAATTATTGATTAGGTGAGAATTATTCACTATATGAAGTTGTGACTTAGTAGAACTTAATAAAGGGTCTGGACATATCTTGTCAATCTTATCTTGCAATTCTTTCATTTTTTGATTGCCAGCATCCTTCATTTTGTGAGGCAACTTGCAATAAGTTTTGTTGTAGCTCTATTGTGTCATTCAACATATTGTCATCCGCTGGCATCTGCTCCTGTACATCTATCTTCTCCAAGCCAATATTCAAACCTCGTATTGAGGTAGTTTTAATACCATCAGAAGTTCCAGCCCCGATGTTATTCCAAACTTCGGCACTCTCCTTCTCTCTACATCCATAACTTGTTGCTTCCATGGGCTGCATTTGGTCTCTCTGAAGATCCTCTTTTCTTATGTCAGGCTGCATTTCAACCAAGGTAGTACCCTCTGCCAAAGTTACCAGACTTTTACTACTTCCTGCACCTCCTTTTCCCTCAACCAGTTCAAAGTTATGATTTTTCACCCTAGTATACCCATCGTTATTGGTATTTACACCTTGACGACACTGATTATCTAAAGCTAGTAAAGGATTCTCTGCTCTTAACCATGTCCCAAACTGGTCACTTTTGAGTTTTCTTGATCTTATATCCTTCTCTCTTTGTACACAAGTTCTATCATTGTGTCCTAGCATACTACAGTAGTAGCAAACACAAGGTAGGTTTTCGTATCTTATTTCAACCCATGTTGTTTCCAAGCCTAACTTGATCAATTTTTCCCCTAAGTAGTGGTTTGTTAATGTTCATCGTGACTTTAATCTGCATATATTACCCTCTTTGCTTCCATTGTCAGGGATTACAATATCAATGGTACCTCCCAAAGCCTGCCCTATTTTGCGCCCAACATCCTTTGACAACCAATGTAATGACATGATATTTTTGACTCCCTGAAAATTTACTTTTTTATCATAATCACCTTGCCAAAAAGACTTACCTCACAATCCTTCGTACTTGGCTGAATATCCAGATATTCAAATGCCACAACATCCTTTTCTTCCTCTTTAAGAATAATTTTTTTTAGGCGTTCAGTAATTGCATCAGCCATCTTTCCAATTGAAGGATTCCTACTCCTATTGTAGTTGTGTCAACAGTATAGTTTACCTGTTTGCACCAAAAGATAGGGTTCTTCTAGTATTTAACTTAAGTACTTGCCTTCAGAGAGTTAACATCCAAACCTCTCTCTTAAACATCTAAGTCTTTCGAACAGAGTGTTCTAATTAAAAGTAGCAAAAAGTGAGTAAATAATTAGAGCTTCTATCTTTCAGTTATATTCAACGAATATATTCATTGCTGAAAACCCTTATTTTATTGTCAGCTGCTTAGGGCGCAATTACTGATAATATGATGCAGAGAGTTTCCTTGCCTCAATTGTCGTGCTAGTTGTTCGTAGTAGAACTTAAAGAAAAGCAGAACCTGATTTGGATTTCACTAAACTGCTGGTGTTCGCCCGTGAATTTCGTGAATCGCCGGATCTTTCCTGTTGATTTTATTGATATTTGATCGATTTTCCTGTTGGGTCAAATTCATTTAAGGTTTAGTAGATAATAGGGAATTTGCACAACTTGATACCCGCAGAGGATGAAATCGATAGCTATTAGGTTGTCTATTAGCAAAGTTTTAGAGAGTGGGGTTTGAAAGGTGGAGATTAAGTAGTTTGCAGCAAGGATTGAGACCTCACAAGGAGGAAATAGCTCTCATGCTAGAGAGAGAAAGCCCTAGTCAAGACGAGGGAGAATTTATCAAATTCATCAGATTGTAACTTATATGCAGCTTCAAAATTGGCCATTCGTGGGGGTATAATGGGCAAAGTGCATATAGTCGATTTTGGGACATCCGTTTAAGGCATAGATTAAGTTTACAGATTTTTACAAATTTAACCACTTCTAAAACAACTTTCGTTTGTACGCGACCAAAATCGTTAAAATTCGTATCCGAAATTATAGTAATTTTTTTTCTGGAGTTTGGCATATTTCCTGAGCAAGTAAACTTCTGGCGTTTTCTTTTGTCTTCTAAAATTTGGCTTGCCAGCAGCAAATATGCTTTTGCCTGAAATTTGCCAATACTTATAAGTTAAATAATTTGAAAACACTGAATATAACTTAAATGGTGTAACGACCCCACTTGTCATTTTAGGAATTAATGCCCCGTTCAGCGACTTAAGGTCTCGAGCAGCTTCGTAATATGTATTATGACTTGTGTGTGTGGTCGAGTTTAGTTTTCGGAAGATTTGGAATTTAATTTAAAGAAAAATTCTTATTTTGAAGCTTAAATAGAAAGAGTTGACCGGAGAGTTGACTTTTAAGCAAACGACCTCGGAATGGAGATTTGATGATGTCAACAGCTTCCTATGGTGATTTCGGACTTAGGCGTATGTTCGAATTTGGATTTGGAAGTCCGTAGGACAATTCAGCGTCATTTTGGCGAAAGTTGGAAAATATGAGATTTTGGAAAAATTGGACCGAAGGTTGAAATTTTGATAACGAGGTCGGATTTCGATTGCGGAAATTGGTACAGCTCCGTTACGTCATTTATGACTCGCGTGCAAAATTTGAAATCATTCCGGATTGACTTGATATGTTTCGACGCAAAATATAGAAATTAGAAGATTTGAAAACTCATAATTCGATTCATGGCGTGATTCAAAATTTTATTGTTGTTTAACGTGGTTTAAAGCCTCGACTAAGTTCGTATGATATTTCGGAACATGTTGGTATATTTGGTTAAGGTCCCGAAGGAGCTCGGATGAATTTTGGTAGGTTAATGGAATGAATTTCGGACCGAGGTAGCTGTTGAAATTTTTGCTGTTTCTGGGCATCATCTAGTTCCTTCGCTTCTGCGGAAGCTTCAATGCAGAAGCGATCTCGCAGAAGCGAAGCAGCTCCTCGCAGAAGCGAAATTGGCCATGGCTGGGGAAGGTATTGCAGTAGCGGACTGAGGCAGAAGCTGGGCATGATTCTCGCAGAAGCGATCCTTCGTCGCATACAGTATGTAAGAACTAAGGAAGACAACCAAACTGAAACTAAGGTATGTATAAATATAATTGAGTTTAAGATTAACTACCTTCACCTTGTATTTCAATGCTTCGATCATTTATTTTTCTCCATATAACCCACTATACAACTGCTGGAATACACATATGTTCATGGACAAATTGGATAAATCCAAAGCGTGATCGCAAAAGCAGGCAGCAAAGGCGCAGAAGTGATGTGCGCAGATGCGAAAATCTGCTCCGCAGGTGCGAGCCTTCACCTGGGCAGTGCACTTTGCAAAAGCGAGCTTTTGTGTCGTAATCGGTCCGCAGAAGTGGAAAAGGACAGAAACATAAGGCATCGAAAATCAGTGACTTTTCATTTTGTTTTGGTATTTTTGGAACTCGGTTCTTAGGCGATTTTGAGGGTTTCTTCACGATTTCAACTCAAGTAAGTGTCCTATGTCCGCAAGTGTTTATATTTCATAAATTCATGGTTATTTTCATCGTTTAATTCGGATTTAAATGGAAGAAATCAAGATTTTTGCAAAATCCTCCAAAAACGAAAATTTAAGATTTGGAGGTCGAGTTGTTATCGGAATTTGATAAAATTGGTATGGTTGAACTCGTATCGGAATGGGTATTAGAATTTCATAAAAATTATGTCGGGTTCCGAGAGGCGGGTCCCGCATTGACTTTTGGTTGACTTTTTAGAATAAAATTGTATATCGACGTTTTATTTTCCGGAATTATTTCCGATGAATTTTAATGAAGTGATTCAATTAATGTGGATAGATTTGAGCTATCGGAGGTCGATTTAAGCAAAGGGGTGATTTTGGAATATCAACCTAACTTCAAAAAGGTAAGTATCTTGCCTAACCTTGAGTGAGGGAATTACCCCTTAGGCATTGAGTCTTAAGTGTGTCGCGCCCCCTTTTTTTCGCGAAATCGGGTTTATGACATTTGGGAGGACAACTCGTTCCCTTTTTGGGAATTGGGTTTAAGAGAATTGAAGAGTCGTCACCTAATGATTTAAGTGCATTAGGACACTAAGAAGGGTTTTGTTTGGATAACCAAAGATTGGGTAAAGGCTTGAAATTATTCTAAGAGGAAGGTGTTAGACACCCCTCAGAATCCACTAGTGTGGTTCCCGGCCAAGCTATTGTTGTAACTTAAAGTATAAATAACACATAGGCAAGTAAGACTTCAAATAAGAGGGGATTTTTTTACATAAAGGTTCGAAATAAATAAAGTCGGAAAGCATTGGAAAGAGCTGATTTAGAAGAAACGTTTTTAAAAGATTTAAAAGAAACAAAGAACAAAGGGAAGGGGGGGGGGGCTCCTAGGTTTATTAATAATATGGATCACCCCACATAACACCCTGTAATCACTCTTACACGTGGTGTTATCGCGTGGTCATCATATCCATATCTACTCTTTCCCACCCCTTTAAGGTACTAAAGGGCGGAATGGTCTTGTTTACTTATTGCATGCTATTACCCGCCTTAATCCTATCAATCCCGGAGGTATTTGGGATCACTAATCCTAAAGGAAGGAGATGTTGGCTTATTTGTGGTTTCAAAAGGTTAAAAATACTAAGACGATAAACAAAACACATGTAGCAAGTTTGGTTGGGGGGGAAGCATATAAACAAATAATAAGGTTCAGACAGGCCTCTTTTAAACCAGAGAAAACACATAGTTTAGTATGTCATGCACGTATTGTTTAAGGTCTAATTAAAACTTAAAGATTTTAGGCAGACTGATTTATTACATAGTTCAGATAGGAAGCCCGACTCAGGCCTGCCTGCTGATAGTAGTTAATAAAATCTGATTCAGCTTATAAGTTTATCCTAAGGCTTACCTAAGTGTTGGACGAAGCTCCTATAGGCATGATATCTACTGATTTCAGAAAAGAATGAAGTTGATCGAATACATACTAATTAAGAAAAGCTGCCAGTTAAAAGCGAGTTTTAGAAAAGCACAAGTTCTGCCATTGGTAATACGTTATTATTGCTAGTTTGAGACTTATGAGCGAGTGAGGTGATTCAGATTCTATTAGAGCTCCTACAGGCATTCTTTCTATGCGTTTGATTTTAAACACTTTCATAGACATGGAAAAAATGCAGAAAACCTACAACATGATATCTAGGTGTTGCATTTTATTACGAACGTGACATCTGATTGCATTTTGGTTATTAAGACCTATAAACACGTTTGTCTAGTGAGAAGTGACTATGCAAAAATCAGAAAGGACCTATAGACATATTTTCTACATGCATGTGTATCCTATAGACATAGTATCTATATATAAGAATGTAGAAATCCTATAGACATGGTATCTATATGTGAACATGCTGAAATTAGAAATCCTATAGGCAGGTTATCTACATTTGAACATGCTGAAATTAGAAATCCCCTATGAGCAGGATATCTACATGATATGCAGAAATCAGAAATTCCATATGAGCAGGATATCTACATGATATGCAGAAATCAGAAATTCCCTATGAGCAAGATATCTACCCCTTTTGCATATATGGTTACCCCTCCCTTTTTACTAGCCATCCCCAAAAGTTTTATTACAAGTTATTACAGTCTAAAGAAAATAAAATAAAGAAAATACATCAGAAATTGAAAATTACAACCAAGGAGAGCTTTATTCAGACTTCCTGTCTGAAGTATGAAGTAAACCAACTCTAAAGATCATATTTCAAAGCCTTTCTCCTAATTGGGTGTGTCAAAGTTCCCTAAGAGTTTCATAAGAACACCGGGTAGTGCTTATACCTAAATGTATCACCATATTAAGCCATAGTGCAGTATGGAAGGGCCATCCCTCACGTGTCCAAGTTCAGAGGGAACTCAAGGTCCCAAGGCAAGGCTCACAAGAGGGGGGCAGAACTTAGGAACTAAAAGAGAGTGCAAGTACAAAATTCTGAAAAGGGGAAAGGGGAAGGGAAACAGTACACATAGGGATGTAGGGAATGGGAGTTGCAAGAGGTAAAAAGCAGGCTAGTGGGCATAACCCAACAATGGGAGATGCTGGCACACCCATAAGCCTACTGGAACACAACGTTTAGAGGTTAGGATCCCCTAACAGATCAAGTTCAATCCATAGACAATAACTTCCATATTGCCATGTTTTAAACTGTAACTAAAAGCACATAAAAGGAAATAGGGGATAGGGATTCATAGCAGAAACAAGCAAAAGGAAATCAACATGCTAGTTTAAGTATTTAACTCTGCAGAAGTAGTAAAGAGACATAGATGCAGAAAGCTATAAGTAAACACATTGTGGTGATGCTGAAAATTAAAATTAGGACGTACCAGTTTCAAAGAAACAAATAGGAAAAAAGCAGTTGTCTTCTGAAAGTCAGAATGCATACAAGAAGGAAGAATATTATTATATGTAAGGAGTATAAGTACAGAAGAAGTTCTGAATTGTTTTTTGTGAAGAAAGGGTCGTGCTTTTTATAGTGTAGAAAGTAATAAGGAAACAAGGTAAGAAAATATTTAAGGAAATGATTGTCAATCAATTACACAAGACTTCCCTTAATTAAGGGATTCAGATTCTAACGGGTATAAACCAATTAAGGAAATAAATTAATCAAACACTTTGTGCAAAGTAGGCAATGAGGGGTGAATACATAAAATTTTTGTTTAAAATAGAATTTTGAAATACGTAGTTGTGCAATTAAGGAAATAAAATCAATTAATAGCCAAAAAATCATAGGTCAGAGATTTGTCATGAATGAATCGAGTCAAAAGATGGAAAATGTTTTTAACTTAAGGAAAATCAGCAAAGATGGAAAGGGAATCCATTAGGCCTATATTCAGAGGGGAGTATGAACTAATTATAGATTTAAAAACTACTTTAAAGGGAAGTTCATCATATATAAGGAGCATACAGACACGTTAAGCATGAAAGAAGGCTGTAATGTCATTGTAAAATCAGTAAAAAATCCAGTATAGAAGAGTTTAGTAAGAAGTCCAAACTTAATTCAAAGACTCGAAGTTAGTCTGAGAGAGTCAGGGGTTCTAAAAATAAAACCCTAGTTCAATCAAATTATATGATCAAACTTGGCAGAACCCTCAAATTTAGGGTTTCCACCTTGAATCAAGCACAAAGGAGAAGGCAAGTGGTCGAAACAGGCTCAGAGGTTTCAGAGAAGAATTGAAACCTCTTGCATGCTTCGATTAGTAACAGAAACTCATGAGAAAATATGATATCAAAGTAACAGGCAGAACACAGTAGAAGGATTTGAAGAAAAATAAAGGAAAAACACTGATAGGAACGGTAAACATGCTTAAGAATTTTTTTTTCAAAAGAAACTTAAATAGGGATTAGTAGAATGAAAGTAAGGAAACTTAAGAACTTAGCAGGAAAGTACAGTAGGAGAAACATGCTGGAATATAGTAGAAGAAGAATACAATAACATAATAGAAAAGCATATCCGAACATAGTACTGAAAACATGGTAGAAGAACATACAAGCATGGAGTATATAAAACACAGTAAAAGAACATACAAGAACGGAGTATAAAAACTCAGTAGAAGAACATACAAGAACAGAACTCAGTAGGAGAACATACAAAAACGTTATAGATAAAAACATAGGAGCACATAGAGGCAAATACACAAAAGAAAAAGGAAAGAAAGTCAGAGAAGCACTTAAACATTCTTTCAGAAAACCCTAGATTGGAAAGAAAGATTTTTAAAAAAGTAATTTTTGAAAGAAAAGTTAGGGAAATCGTTTGAAAAACTCAAGCAGAGCACAGATACACAACGAATCTAAAGAAATCGGAGAAAACCTCGGAGATTTAGGGTCTCAGAAGAACCCTAGAAATGAGAAAGGCTTTGAAAGGCCACTGATCTGAGTCGGAGAGGTCAGAAATAGGCTCAGACAACCTTGGTACGCCGGAGCAACGCAGGAGATAACCTTGGAACCTCGAATCGGCAGAGGTTTGGGTGCAAATCTTCGAGGTCAAGCCTCGAATCTTCAGAGATCAGGTGTGTAAGAGCAATGTGAGGTGAGTATAGGGCTCTCACAGCCTGGGTACCCATGGATTTCAGTGGGTTTCACGGTGGAAGATAATGAGAGGTGGCTAGGGTTAGAGAAGGTTTGAGAGTGTTTGAGAGAGGGGAGGGTTTCAGAGGCAGTTGGTTAGGTGACATGATTAAGGGTTAAGGGGTGTTGGTGGATAAAAAAGGAAAGGATGGATTGTGGCCGTTGATCATTTTGATCAACAACCTGGATTTAATGGGGAGTCGGGCGGGTTAAATTAAATTGGGTCTGGGGTGGGTAATTTAAAAATTGGGCTGGTCAAATTAAGATTGAAATTGGGTTAATGGGG
>MU788240.1:103440-127814 GCA_026770625.1 Nicotiana glauca
GGGGAGGGGGAGGGGGAGGTCGATTTGGGCTAAAATTTAAATAGGTAGGGCTAGTATTTAAATAGCCATTTTCCCCTTTTTATTTTATAAAAATAGTAAAATAATTTTTGGGAACAAATTAAAGGTAAAAAATTAATTAATAATGTATAAATATTGAATTAAAAATACTGGGATCAATTTTGTAATTATAAACGTAATTAAACCTTAAAATAGGCTAAGATTGCAATTATGTGCAATTTAATTTAAAAATTTGTAAAAAATATGCAAATATTACCTTAGCTATATTTTGGTATAAATATGAGAATAAAATAAATTAATCACCAAAATAATAATTTGAAGAATAATTATTGGTTTTTATACTGCTAAAATAGGGTAATAAATTGATTTAAAAATTAGGAAAAATACTAAAATATTTGGACACAGTTACATATGCATACATATGCTATTTTGAAAGTATTTTGTATATAAAAATATACGGTAAAAATTGGGTATCAACAATGTGGAAATTATTTGAACGAAAATCATGTACGCGAGGTGACGAGTACGTACTTGGTTTATATATGGAAATTATATGTGTGAGGTGACGATTAAAAGTCATAGACACCCTTATGTATTAAAGTGATTTAAATTGTTGGAACTCTGTAAATCCTTGATTTGTGATGCCTCATTCCTTGGTTGTCAAGTTTGTATTTATATGATAATTTGGTAAAAAATTCCATTTAGATTTTTACGTGAATTCTGTGTATTTGTTGATTTGATATTTCTTGAAAATAATTATATTATGGATTTTTAATCTACAAATAATTAATTAAGGAAGTTTAAATTGAGGTATTAATATATTTATCGAAAATTTGGATTAAAGAAGGTATTGTCTTATGCTGAGTTAATTTTCTATCTTTGTTATTGTTGTCGAGGTTTTATTGTTGTCGAGGTTTAAGTGGAGCCTTGGGCTATTTGTTATGAAATTAATTGATTTTTTTGTATCTTCGGAATTGGTTGTGGCCTATGAGCAATTTATAATATTAGTTTTTATTTTGTGTTGTCGTGATAATATCCGTGTAAATTATTGTACGATTTGGGTTACTGTTATGCGGTGGATAAGGGTGACATTTCACTATTGATATTATAAGGATGAGATTTCACTGTGGTTATGTGTTGGAATATTATCTGGGCGGAGCGATAAGGGTGGTTATTAAGCGGAGCGATAAGGGACGCTAATATAAGAGCGATAAGGGTGGCTATTATAGGAGTGGTAAGGGTGGATATAGGAGAGATAAGAGTGGCTATGGCCAGGGATGATATATGGTGACGTGGGGATATTGTGTTGGTAATTTTTATGCGATGTTATGATTTCCTGGTGATTTCTTTTATATATTGTGCAGTTTATTTTATAAATCCAGTAAATTTGATAATAGATGTATATATGTTGAAGTTATGAACCTGTGGATATTGCCGGGCGGATTATGATATGGGCACGAGGTGCCAAGGATAAATGATAAATTTATTATTGGTACGTGAATTGTCCGTACAGTTATAATTTGAAATATGGGCATGAGGTGCCGTGGTTATGTTATGAAAATGATATTTGCATGTGAATTGTCCGTGCAGTCATGATATGAAATGTGGGCACGAGGTGCCGTGAGTAAATTATGACGATATTGGCACGTGAGTTGTCCGTGCGGTTGTCATAGAAATCTCGGAGTAGGCGCCGTGAAAATATAAAAATGGGTTGAGACCCGAATTTCTATGATTTTGAAATGAGGTGTCACATAGTGACCTCATTTCAAAGAATTATATTAGAAAAATATTATTTGAAAGAATTATATTCGAAAGATATTTGCTTGAAAGAATTATATTCAAAAGATATTTATTTGAAAGAACTATATTAGAAAGGTATTTACTTGAAGGAATTGTATTCGATGGATGGTTATATGAAAGAAATATATTTTGAAAGATATTCATTTGAAGGAAGTATATTCAAAATATATTTATCGGAAGGTATTATGTCCTAAAGATTTCTATTGGGAAGATTTCTATTTGAAGGACTTGATTAATTGGTAGTACTTGTATTCATTATTTGCTTAGCAACATTTATGATTTTCTCGTTGCCCTGTTGTTTATATCATTGGTTGATTATTGTTGCCCTCATCGTTATTGTTTCCTTTTTTTTTTGTATGCTATAATGCACAGGTTAGTAGACTAGTGAGTGTCTTGATTGTACCTCGTCACTACTCCACCGAGGTTAGTCTTGATACTTATTGGATACCGTTGTGGTGTACTCATACTACACTTCTGTATATTTTTTTTACAAAGCCAGGTATTGAAAATATCGGACTCGGACAGAGTTAGATTATGATCGCAAGGATGCAAGGTAGAGCTGCTTGGTCGTCGTAGTCCCTTTGAGTCTTTCCCTTTTATCGTACTGTCAATTATTGTTCGAGCAGTATTGTATATTTAATTTCCTTCAGATCATTTCATGTATTCAGTTAGAGTTCGTGATTCAGTACTACCAGTCTTGGGAGGTTATATCTTTATTTTCGTTGTTGGTTTCGTTTATCTATTTAAAAAATGGCTTGAATTGTTATTATCATCGGCTTATTTAGTCTTAGAGATTAAGTGTCATCACAACGCCTGTAGTGGAATTTTGGATCGTGACAAATGACTAGGTAAAAATTGGCTAAGGGTGCAAATAATTCGGGTATGGTATAATTGGAGTTTCCATAAAACTACAATTTTGGTCCATAATGGTTCCCAAGTCCAGACAGTCGCAAAGGGACAGCTTTCCAATGTGCAAAGACATCGTACTCAAGAAATTATTTAAATGTTATGTCATGAAATAGTTATCTTATTTTTACCTAAAATAATTAGTTCAATAGGTGTTAAAATTTAAAGAATTTCTTGTGTGGCTGAGCTTATTTTTACTTTGTCTATTTGCGTAAAATATGGTTAAACTACATACGCAAATTTATGCAAACAAAATTATAGATTCATTGGCTATAAGGTCCTGGAAATTTATAAGAAGTTTAGTAAGACCAAGAAATAATTATAAAAAATACCTCTTTTTGTGCCTAATTTATTATTTCCACCGTCATATATGTTTAATTTGTTTATAAAGAGTGTCCAAAACGCAATTGTAAGTGCTACGCTTAAGTCCTATTTTTGCAACTTGTAAAGATGAATAGTGCACAAGATATATAAGAGGAAATTGCAAGGTTTAAAAGGAAAATAAACGAGAATGTCAAAAGAAACAAACTAGTAACGATTTGACCTAGCGATCAATGAAGTTGGTAAAAATCATAGGAGACCTACGTTCAAATATCCAAACGCTAGGTGATTTTTTCATAGGTTTGTGTAAACTATGACAGATCGAGTTATCTTGTCCTTGATGCTAGCTGAAAGCTTGTTGAGCTATAGACATGGGCGGAGCCAGGCCCCTTTCTTTGGAAATTACACTGTATATACGAGGTCAAAATTATTTTTATTTATATATAATAGATTTTGAATATTCTTATTGGTTCCTTTGTGTTGGAGCATGCGCAGCGGAAGAAAGCAAATAATCAATTCATTAAATACATGTAAACTAGACAATGATATAACTACTATATTAGAAGCACTAACCTCTTAAAATCGTTGCACAAATCCTCCACACAACAAGAATCCAGGGCTGCAGTCTTCTGTTATGGTCCTAGTAAGACCTTGGATGAATTTGCTTTGAACGTGCAAGAACAATACAACTCAAAAATAAGGTGTGTTATTGGGTGAAAATTCTCTTCCTTAAGAAGACGCGCTTTTCAGCCAAAAATAGGGCTCCAAAAGGTATAGGATTCTACTTGCACAAGTAGAATCCTACTCTAACTCTACCGAATGACTTTTCTTCCAAGTCATTTTTTATCCAAGTCAGTCTAGGTTTTACTATGTATAGCAAGGACCACAAAAATAATAAGAGGCTACTAATTATAGTATTCATTCAAAAATTTTGCATGAATTAATTCTTCTATAATTAATTGCAGTTTATTCCACTAAAAAACTGCAATTGAACTCCTCAATATGAATTTCAAAAACTCACTAACACTTATTTTAACTCCTCATATTAAGATCTCAAGTACCCGTTAATTAAATTAAATCACTGATAATTTAATTTAATCAACTAATTAAATTATTTATAGTTCCGCTTAAACTATTTCATGTGATGGATACAAAATTCACCGAGCCGATTTTCACATGAAAACTTATAAGCTTACATAAAGGGGTATCATCAAACTCAAAACGGAGTCATGAATTCTATTAATTAATTATTTTTTCACAAATGCTATTCGTTATTATCCGATCTATTAGGCATACACTAACTCTGAATAGAGTTGTACCTTTTGATAAATCAAAACAATAAACAAATCACTTTTATCATAATAATTATATAAATATTTGGAGTATAAGCTCATTTAATGAATTAGAGAAAATAGTTTATATATATTCAATACAAAAATATCTTTTTTATATATATTCAATACAAAAATATCTTTTCTCTACTTGATCCGTTCAATATACACCAAGTATACTAGCACACGAAATCGGAGTAAAACCACTCCCATAATCAAGACAAATTATATTATAATATTGTGTCACAATCATCAAGATATTTTTTCCCGATAATATCTTCGATTGTGAACATAGTTTATTAATTATGAGAACCGACAATTTAATTTTCTGTGTATGTGCTAAGATTTCATATATTAAATTGTCTACTACATAGCTAAAAGGACACACATATAACAAATAATCTATTTAAAATAGTACTTTATATAATTAAATAAATTAAATAAACAATTATTTCATAAAGAATAAAACAAAATACTATGTCTAAACCGCATGGTTAATAGTATATTCCTACACTTTGTGTGTTTACTTCTTCGTATTTTAAATTTTCTTGATGAAAATCCCAGCATACAAGCATGTTAGGGTGCCTCAGATGGCTGTCACAAATTGAAGGCCTGAATGAGAACAGATGACAAAGATCTCTGTAGTGTTAAAGGTATGCAGCATATTAACCCTACTTTTGTTGGATTATTTGAGCCCATCCCTTGTTCTTTTGTTTGATCCATTTAGATTTTCCATGTTATAAATGTCAGGAAAAATAAAATACAAAAATTAACTAACACTACAATGATTGATTATGGGCAATGAGTTCCTTCTCTTTCCATGTCCCTGCTCTTGTTTGCATTCTCTGAGCCTAGCTAGATTTATTTCTTTTCTTGCAGCACCTCTGTTTTGTTTTGCATGGACATGAACTATACAAGAGAAAACAGGTCCTTCTATGACTTCAACTGAATTTATTGTTGCAATTAAAAAACCGCGACTTTTCGTCAGAATTGGCTCGTCATAAGGGGATTTCCAATGGAAAGTCCGTCAAAAACGTTAGAAATTCGCGTTTTTTTAGTAGTGTTTCTTTTGCTCAAAATGTATATGTATATGCAAAAATATGCATACATATAATATATAGGTCTATGCTCAGTCTGATTCAATTCAGACAGTTATTTTATAAAATTTGTATCATACCTATTTTTCGATTTTCCCCTTTATATAATCAAAATGATACTTTTCGGAACCGTCCCAATCATCTCGGTTTCTCTTCCGTATCGATACGGTTCAGTTAATTTTTTTTTAAAACGTCATGTAACAATCGCGAGTATAAGTTAGACAAATGCGATAAATGTGTACTTGCATAGGACTTTGACAAAACCTTTCAGATATTTTAACTATTTAAAAAAAAATGATGAATCAAGATAACCATAATAAAAATACATCCCACTTTTCTATGGCAGCATAAAATAAATTAAGCAAAAAGAAGAGAAATATAAGTTACACGAGCGGAAAGATAGTAATCAAGTTGGGACTCAAAAATAAAATTTATTTGAAGATTAGCATACAACAAGAGAAATCTAAATCATACGAGAGAAAAGATATCCAATACCTTTGTGACTTGCTGCTCAAGATGTTAGAACTAATTTAGTTTCAACAAGAGTAGCAAAACAAATTTGAAAGTTGGTGACTTTTGGGTGTTAATTACTTGGTCACTTATAGCCATTTCCATAATTCCAAGGCCTAAAGGCAAAAATTTAATGCTTTGTTAGTTTTAAACTTAATATATAAAATATATGTTTCATATTAAAATTTATTCTATGATTCGGTATTTTTTCAATTTGTTTTTAGAAAATTTAAAGCCGACCATATTATTTGGTACGTTTATAAATTTATATAAAAGTTTATGATTTTATTAAAAGAAACCTAATAATTGGTTCGGTTCGGTTGGTTTAATATTTTTTAAAGGTCCATTGATACCCCTATTTTGAACCCACTGCTTCAAGATTCTGGATCAGCCGCTAAACTATTCTTTCTCTCTCTTATTTATTTATTTATTTATTTATTTTGTACTACTTTATATAGAGCATATATGTTTTTTTTTTCAAGCATCTCTTTTGCTTCTACCTACACAAACATAGCAATATTTGTTTTGTGAAAAATTCAAATGGATTCTAATTCTTCTGACTATCTCTTAAACCATGCTACTCTTCCTTCTATTTATTATCAAGGCAATAGAGAGGATGGTAACTTCATTGATTTGGGGCTTAGCCTTAGAGTTTTGCAGCCTGAGGCCTATTATCCATCTGTTCATGGTATGTATGTGTTTTCCCTTTTTTTCCACTTTTCCATGTTTGGTTCTTGCAATGACATTCTAACTTAACAAGATTTTATTGAGTTGCATGTAGTTTACCTTTGTCTCTTTTGAAGTTTTAGACTAAAATGTTAGAAATATTAGAACGACGAGTCAAGATTTCAACTTTATAGGTTCTAAATTTTAGAACGACGAGTCAGGATTTTAACTTTATAGGTTCTAAATTTTTGAAAGACGACTTCAAGTGCTAATTAGTAATAACTAATTCTAAATCTAACGTGGACATACTGAATAATTTTTTCAATTCAAATACGTTGTTTAAATAAAAGTTATTCGGTTTCGGTAGAGATCGTATTTGGGCTTCTATCTCCACCCATACACATTTCTCCAAATTGCTGCCCAATGACGAAGCCTGAAATTTCATTAAGGGGTGTCAAAATATAAATAAATAAACTCATCAAGAAGTCAATAGATATCAATACATAGTATATATACATATTATTAAAAAAATTACCTAGCTACGCAGTGTAATTTTCCTACAAGGGAGTGTCAGTGACACTCCTTGAGTGCACGTGGCTCCGCCACTGATGCTGCCGCTCCCGTGTCTGATCCTCTAAAAATACACTACTTTTGGAGGATCCGCTACACACCCGACGACATTTTTGAAGAGTCGGATCACCATAGCACATGATCATATACATATAGAATCCGACCAAACTTATTTGCTTATTAGGTCTTTCACCTATCTATTTTTTTTCCTCAAAAAATAAAATGTGAGATTGCTCATCATTCAGTACTTACTGTTAGGTGGCTATGACGAGCTGATAGATTGGCACCATCTGCATCCCCAACTAAGGAATAATTCAAGAACAGATCAATATCCTACTAATTTTGTGGAAAATTATGATGATGAAGCTGAAGGAATTCAAAGCAAAGAGAGTTGGGCTTATGTGAAAGTTAACATGGATAGAGTTATTGTTGGCAGGAAAATTTGCATTCTTGAACATTCAGACTATTCTACCCTTGCAATACAACTAGAAGACATGTTTGGTATGTTCTATAGTACCAAAGTTCTAATAAGAAAATCATATTTTGTAAACTGAATTATCCAACATACTGGACATTTTAGAAACATAAGATGTAATCATTTGTTACTTTTTCATATCACTACTAAATATTCGCTTAGAACCGTCCGAAAAAACCGACCGATTTCAGTCAGTAATAGGCCAATAATTAAGTGTTCCAATTAGTGTACTACTTATTAATTAAGTGAGATGCTAAAGAAAAGTAAAAAAGTAATATACAAAAGTACTCTTACTACTAAGGCTATCAAATCTCTTTATTAATTAAAAGACAGATAATATGGATCGACGAAAGTATATAATTTTGCTTGTGTAGGAAAGCAATCCATATCCGGGCTAAGGCTATTTCAAGATGGTTCAGAATTTGCCCTATTTTACAAGGGCAGCGATCAGCAGTGGAGGGCTGTAGGAGATGTTCCATGGAAGTGAGTTTTTATTATCAAACTTCTCTTTTTTTCCCCTTTATTTATGAATAAGAATAATTTGGCTATTAGCGTAAAGATTTTCTAACACTATTAGTCATGCAGTTTAACAGGAAGAAATTAAAAAATAGCCAGATTTACTAGTGCTCACTCAAAAATAGTCACAGTTTCAAAAAAATTGAAATTTAGTCACTTTTCATGTCAAGATAAATATTGAACGAAAATACTATTCAAAATTCGGAAAATATTCTAATATATTGGAGTTCCAACATAAGTATACTAGAACTCCAGTATATTATACTGGAGTTCCAACAAAGTATACTGGACTTCCAGCATAATATACTAGAGTTCCAGTATAATATACCGGTCCAGCATAATATGTTGGAAGTTCATACACAGGTGCTCGAATCTCCAGTATATTATACTGGAACTTTTCGAGTGTTGGAGTTCCAGCATAGTATATATGCTGGAAGTTCATACAAAAGGACCGATCTCCAGTATATTATGCTGGAACTTTCGGTGTTACAGCAAAATAGTGGCTATTTTTCAATGACTTTGCAAATGCTGACTATTTTTGAATGACCGATCCGAAAACTGGCTAGAACGTGCTATTTATAGTTTAACCTGTGCTAGCAGGTTTTAAGTATCTGTCATATCGTCAGTGCATAGAACTTAAGCTTTTATTTTTTATATGACTATATGAACAGCCAGTTTACGGATCGCGTGAAGAGGCTAAGAATTGTGAGGAAAGATGAAACATTCATCGCAAGTTCATCTGCATTACTAAGTTCTATTTGATACTCAAATCTCAGAGTTTAGAAGAAGAAGAAATTAAGACTCCTCTGATTTCTGCTACAACTTTGAATTGTTAACATTCGTTTTTCTGACTTATTTAATTGTATTAATCCTATTATAATGAATCTATGTATGATTTCGATTTCCATTATCTCTTCCCTAATCGCCCAATGTAATGGAAAATATGTTTGAAAAAAATATTTCCATGCAAATGTTTTGGCGTACAAAAAGCTAGTATTGTCATGAGGGCACAACGTGCTTGCATGGTGGCTCAAGAGAGAAGCTAGTAAAAATTTTATTTTCGCTCCCAAAATTTTGAGGCCTTAATAGTAGATTTTATAATTTTATTTTCGCTTAAAAAAATTATATATTATTGTTTGTAGAAGACTACATGTGATGACTGCACCCGAAGACTCAGCCTCTAGCCTGGCTGGAAGAGCATAACATCGGGGTTGGGTCGTACCTCCCTGAAAAGTGATCTCACTCCCGGCCTGAACCACTATCACTACTAGAAAAATATCAATTTGTGACCGAAATTTGCGACTGAAAATGAAGCATTGAATTTTTATTATTCCAACAAAAGTCGTGGGAAAACAGCACACCAAGTTACATTTGTAACCAATTCGGTTCAAAAATATCAGTTGACCAACTAAGCAACCGCTTCGGTCGCAAAATTAAAATTAAAATAAAATAACGTAAAAGATATTTAATTTAATTTGTACTACGGTAGTCAGAAATATAAATATAATATTTTGGGTATCTCCCCAATTTCCTCTATTTCTCTCTGTCTCTCTCGATATTTCCACGCCGTTCTTCTTCAATCTCTCATCCGCTTCTCATCTTCGACTGTAAATCACTCGTCACTCCTCGGATCTCTCTATTTCTTCTCACTAACCAAAACTCTTGTGCGACTGTAAGTTTGTCTTTCCTTTTTTTGATTATTATTTCCATCTTCGATTCTAGGGCATAATCTTTAATGGGTAACTTTAATTTCATTAGAAGGCACATTCTTTATGTATTTTTAATATGTGGTTATGTCAGAATCCATGGATCTTCTCTGTATTTTCTCTTTGGTTTTTATTTGAATTTTTTTTGAATTGGGTTATTCTAATTTATTGAGAAAGGCATAATCTTTATGTGGTTTTTAATATGTGTTTATGTTGGAATACAGTGTATGTGCAATAGAGTAGCATTGTTTCACTCTATGCTACTCTGCTCGAACATTTCTTAGTCCTAATTTTGATCTCCTATCGAAATTGTAGGGGTTATTGTATACCCCACTTTTCTTCATCAAATAAATGCATCTGCATTGGTTCTAATGTTTGTTGTTCTGCATCCTTAGTGGTTATAGGTTAAATTACTTCTGTATCCAATAGATGTGTAAAGTTATTTTTGATGTTTTAAGACGTGAAGCTTAATGTCTTATAGATATTGCTAGTATAACTGTGAGACGCTTAAAAGTTTGGTTTTGAATGAATCAATTTGCGTACAATTTGCCAATGTATATATTCATTCATATTTCTCTTTTCCCTCTTAGGCATGTAGATTTATTAGGTAGATTCCAGTTCTTTTTATTATTTCTCTAGGTACATGCAACCTCTCATTAACTTGTCGCATTTTATAATTTTTTTAGATTCTTCTTCTTCTAGGGATCCCCTTCATATCATAGCGTGTGCTTCTAATTCAATGAAGCCATATTTACAAGATCTTTATTATCTCTTGTCATAGTATCTTGAGAACAACAGTGGACTAACATAAGCTAGTTGTCTTCATTCTTAGAATATGTTTATGGAGATGTGTTTAGGATGTATCTCAAAGTGTTTGATCTTCACAAACTTGTAGTCGTACTTGAGAAGTAGTAGCTTAGTAGGAGAGCTTCCCTGTAAGTGTGTATAGAAATCAATCCAAACCCATGATTCACATAGGATGAACATTATACAAGCTTCGGAGAACTTGTGCAAAAAATAACAAAACAGAGTTATTTGAGAAAGAAACTTAGATTTGAGATTTGGCACATTGTATACCGAGGCTAGTGCGTTGACTATGCATCTTACTAGTGTTTGCCTCTTCACTAGTAGAAAAAGGAGTAGACCGGTGCATGAAGTATCCCCCTTCATGCATGGTCGAGGTTAGAATAATAATTAATTTGAGTGTTTGTGGTGTCTCATTTTGGTGACATAGATTTGAGGAACGTGTTTGTTCAAAGTATTTAATTTCAAAAGTTCCTTACTGTTTTTTATGAGCCTGAGCAATTTCATTTAATGAGCTGTGATCTCATGGTGGGACTTTATTTGGATACATTTATGGTTGCATATGAATTATACTTCTTTTGGCAATAAAGGGGAAGTTTAGTTCAGAATATCTCTTTATGACTTTTGAATGATATTAGAGTACACACCTCCTAGAGTTCCCGGTGTTTAGTTTTGTCCTCTCTGGTAAAAGATGCTAATCTGATCTTTTGTCAAGTTTTTGATGTTTACTTGACTGTATTGATAACTGAAGTTGGAACTCTCATTTGTGATGTAATAGCATTATTGATATACGAGGCCTTGTCCCTCATTGACCAAACACGAGGGTCTTGACAGTTTATAAGCTCCCTCCCTCTTTACTTTGGCGAGAGGGTCTTGACCAAACTGAATGCTTGCTTAGTTGAATAAGTTGGAGGTGGGTGGTAGGAAGACATACTATGAGTCTTGTCTAGTGTTGGATGATTAAATCTGTAATTTGTTCCCTCTGCACGGAGATAATTGATAATGACTTAGTTTTGGTTCATGGAGACCACTTCTTTCTCATTTTCCATCAAACTTGTGTCAATTCTTTTCGAGTGTTGTAAGAAATATAGAGAGAAAGTTGTGAGAAAATAGAGAAGAGAATGTTGGGTAACAAGTGTGTAAATTTTCTCCTGGACTGAATTTGTGAGGTATTTTCTTGTGTATTTTCAAGGTAAATTAGAATGGTATCTCTAATTTTGTACTCTTAGTATGCATTTGATTTAGTGGTACTCGCCTTCGTTACTCGTTGTTTTAGGCATATTAACCGAACCACATAGCAAAGCCAATTAGACAATGGATTCTTTTTTGCTATACAAATTGACTCCATCATAAGTAAATCACTAACATTTTTTCTGTATATCGACAATTGCTTTGCTGGAAAATGAAATCCTTATTGCAGCTTGCTTTTGACTTTTCCTATGAGATTTTGAATTGCTGCAAAATATCAAGCCTTTTCCCTTATTAGTTGGAGTTTAATCAATATCTACTTACCCCTATGGACACACAACTCATATCAAATTATTAAAATTTGAACAAAAACTAATGGAATGTGATAATTGATAATTGTTGCTCTTAGAAATCTTACACAACATGTGAAAAAAATTCACTAGCCTCAAAATCATTAAAATTCAAATTAAGAAAACTGTGAAACGTACATTTTAATTTCTTCAAGTATCGCTTTGAGTCTATTTTAATTTCAGGAAGCCTATCAGTGACGTTTTGAGGATTGGCATCAAAGTCAACCCGATTCCGAGGATGGTAGCTCAACCCAAGTGTCACTCAATGATGTAGCTTCAATATGGACGTAAGTGGTTGGTGGCGCAAAGAAAGGTAGAACATACGGTCTTGGATCACAATATTCTTTAGGTCGTTCTACGATATTGTTGTCTGGTGATGCTAGTTATTCGCAAGATCACGAAGAGGTGGAAGCATTACGAAAAGAAGTTGAAGAGTTGAAGGAGGAACGGAAAGAAGATCGTCCAAATTTTAACAAATTGCAGAGTCTAGTGGAGAAATTTATGAGCGTACATCCATTTGGTCCTTCGAATGGCGAGGATGGCGGGGATAATGAGCTTTAATTTGTTATGATTATTGATGTTTGAGACATTATTATTTGTTGTAGTTGGATGTTTAGACTTGGTAATATTTACACTTGTGTCACGACCCAAACCCCGCTCCGGTCGTGATGGCGTCTCTCGTGAAGACAAGGCCAGCCAGACCATTTCAGAATACCACTTAAAGCAGTTAATCAGTTATATAACAGTTTGAATATGAATTAATGATACTAATCAATGTAAATGCAACCCTATACAGCCTGACCGGGGTGTCACAGGTCACGAGCATCTAGAAAAGTCTAAATACAACTACAGGGTCAACAATATACAGAATAAAATTTAGAACCAAAGGAAGTAATCCGGTGCCGCGAACACTGGCGGTCACTCTGCTCAGCTACAATAGCAATACCTTCAACCAGCTCAAAACCCGCTACCGGGTGAACAATACCTGCATTTGCACGCGAGGTGCAAGGAGTAAAGTGAGTACTCCAACTCAGTGAGTAATAAAAGTAAATAATAATTGAGCAACCAGAAATCACGTAAAGCAACCAACATGCTATACAGAAGTCGGGTACGATTTCTAAGAAAATAGTGAAATCAGTGAAATCTTTAGAAATGTTTCGGCTCAGTTCAAATCTCTTTCGAAAATGATTTTTTCAATAATTACGAAAACGGTTTCAAAATATTTAGTGCTGATTAGCGTAGAAAATCCGCCCCTCGGGCACAAATACCACAGTATGACAGGTAAAAAGGCAAGAAGTATGCAAAATGAGCACATAAAAGCCCGCCCCTGGGGCAATATCTCAAACTGAGCCAGCCCCTCGGGCTCACTCTCCACAACACTCTCGGCCCCTCGGTCTCTCTCTCTCAAATCACTCTCAGAAACAGTATCACATAAATCCATAGATCGCTGCGGCGTGCAGCCCGATCCATATGGGTACCCGCGCTCACTGTGGGGGTGCAGACTCCGAAGAGGCTCCTACAACCCAAGCGCTATATATCACTGTGGCGTGCAGTCCGATCCAATATATACATACTGCGGCGTGCAATTCGATCCATATAATATACTACTGCGGCGTGCAGTCCGATCCATATAATATACTACTGCGGCGTGCAGTCCGATTCATATATAATCCTCACATTCAGGCCCTAGGCCTCGCATCCCTCCGTGTCCTCCCATCCGGCCCTCGGCCGCACTCAGTCAGAATATCATCACAAGCCCCTCGGGCACTAGTAAAACAGTAGTCCTCAGCCCAAATTATCATTTAAGACTCAATATGAGTAAAAGTGGCTGAGTTGTAAAGTAGTGAAGAAATAGTATGACTGAGTTCAAGTAATAAGTCAAAACAGTGAGGAAGATAGTGAAAATAATCCCCGAAGGGTTCAAATAATTGGCACGAAGCCCAAATACGGCAATCAGCCCAAACAACAGTGATAACAAATAAATTCCAGTCAAATACGCGGTAAATTAATTAATTGGGACGGACCAAGTCACAATCCCCAACGGTTCTCTACCCCACGCCCACTATCCGGCGTGAAAGTCAACTCAATATAGCACTACGATGTGCAATCCGGGGTTTCAAACCCTCAGGATATCATTTACAATCATTACTCACCTCGAACCGGTGAAATCTCTAGCTCGCGACGCCTTGGCCCTCAAATAGGCCTCCATGCGCGTCGAATCTAACCAAAATCAGAGCGAATACATCACAATATGCTAAGGTAACAATACTCAATCGAAAACAATCGAAAAATAGCAACGATCTCGAAACTAGCAAAACCCGAGCCCCGGGCCACTTCTCGAAAAATTACAAAATTTACATCATCGGATTCCTTATCTCGCCACGAGTCTAATCATATAAAAATTATCCAATTCCCATAACATTTCGATCCTCAAATCCATGATTTTATCCAAGAGGGTTTTCTATACTTTTCCAACAAAATTCACGGATTAAACACCAAAACTAGTGATAGATTCAAGTTATACAACCAAAATTGAGTTAAGAATACTTACCCCGTTGTTTTCTCCAAAAATCTCCTGAAAAATCGCCTTATCTGAGCTCCAAATCGTCAAAAATGGAAAATGGGACGAAGCTTGGACTTTATTCTGCTGCCTAGGGATTTGTTCTTCGCGTTCGCGGTCCTCCTCTCGCGTTCGCGAAGAACAAAAGTTCTAAAAATTTATTTTCCAAACTCTTCTCGAACAGCCTCTAGTGTAATGGTCATAAACTATTATAATATGTTTCTGGAAACTAGATTCAAAGAGCTACAACTTTCGTTTTTGAATCATCTCAAAATTCGTTGTAGATTGAGAGATACGAGCCTCCAAAGTAAGACCTACGCAACAGAATGGCCTCTTCTTCGCGAACGCGAGGCTCTCTTCGCGAACGCGAAGAACAAAACCCCAGAAGCCAAGTCCTTCTTCACGAACGCGAGTCGACCCTCGCGAATGCGAAAAACAATACCAGATACCATCTTCAGCCATTGCAAAACAGCCCGACATGATCCGAAACCATCCCGAAACACACCCGAGGCCCTCGGGACCTCAACCAAACACGCCAACATATCCCATAACATTATTCAAACTTGTTCCAACCTTCGGAATGCTCAAAACAACATTAAATCACCAAATTTGCATCGGATTCAAGCCTAACAATTTCAAGAACTTCCAAATTCCATTTTTGATCAAAAACCCAACAAACCACGTTCGAATGACATGAAATTTTGCAGACAAGTCCAAAATGACATAACGAAGTTACAACAACTTTCGTAATTCCATTCCGACCCTAGGATCAAAATCTCACTTATCAACCGGAATTCGCCAAAATACTAACTTCGCCAATTCAAGCCTATTTCTACACCGGACCTCCAAAATCAATTCTGATCGCACTCCTAAGTCACAAATCATCCTCCGAAACTAACCGAATCACCGGAAATCACATCCGAGCCCTATAACTCATAAGTCAACGTCCGGTTGACTTTTCCAACTTAACCCTTCCTTAAAGAGACTAAGTGTCTCATTTCCTATCAAAACCAATCCAAATCAACTCTAACACACCACATACCGATAACGAAACATGAAGAAGCATAAAATTGGGGAAACAGAGAGGTAACTCATGAGACAACGGGTCGGGTCGTCACAACTTGACTATGATTGTAATATTTTAGACTAGATTGAATGGTGCAACAATGTTTAACTCTTTTTGGATATTTTAGTTACAAATATTTATGTTTTGCGTTTTATGAATTTGATTAGTTGTAATAGTGGATTGATTGGATAGCATGGTAGACTAATTGGTTGTTGTATATTTGAATTGGTAGGTGGATTGCTTTAAAAGAGCTGGAATTTGGCAAAAAAATTCTAGTTTTCCGACTTATTTTCGACCATAGTAGTCGCAAAATGCATCAAAATATTCCAGATTCAGGAATATTTGCGACTACTGTAGTCGCAAATACAAATAAATAAATAATTTAAAATTAGATTTACGACCACCGTAGTGGGAAAACTCAAATAAAATTAAATATTATTATAATTATATATATCGTTTGCGACCGAAGTAGTGGGAAAGTTAATATAAAATTAAAATTTTAATTTAACCTGTTTGCGACCGTGTCGGTCAGAAACTTTAGCACATTTATTAGTCGTTTTCTATTTTGCCTTAGCGACCGCTGTAGTCACAAAACGGACGGATTCGGTCGCAAAATATTTCAGACCAGCTATTTTGCGACTACGACTTTTCGGTCTGAACGTAGTCGGAAATTAGCATTTTCTGACCGCTTTCTGACCGTTTTTGCGGTCACAAAATAGCAATTTTTTAGTAGTGTATACTCGGCTGACCTGCCACCGCTGGCTGAACCACTAGAAGCAAACCTGCTCGGATAACACTCTCTATGAGTCCTACTAATCGGACCAGAGCGTCCTAAAGAACTAGGGTGGCCATGAACCCTTCTGGGACCTGAGCTGGACCCACCGGAACTGCTAGGGCTGGAACCTCCTCCTCAAACTCAACCTTAGGCTTCGTCTCTGGGGCTACTGCTCGGGGCTCAGACTGCTGAGCGGTAGATGAGGAAGCGCGTGTTCTCACCATCTGTGGAAGAACAAAGTAGAAATTCAATCGGTATTTGAGAAATAGAACAGCACGACAAGAAAGAACAAATGTGAAGTTTTTCCTAACTCTGTAGCCTCTGGGATAAATACAGACGTCTCCGTACCGATCCATCAGACTCTACCAAGTTTGTACGTAAGTTGTGAGACCTATGCAACCTAGTGCTCTGATACCAACTTGTCACGACCTGGATTTTCCACCCTCGGGAGTCGTGATGGCGCCTACTCGTAGAAGCTAGGCAAGTCAAATCTAATTACCTTTCGTTTACATCATAATCCCTTTTAACAATTTATGGCAATAATACAAAAATAACAAAATTAAATAGTAGCGGAAGTCTTGAATTTAAATAGCTAAACAGAATACTAAATTTCAACATGAATCTCTACCCAAGAACTGGAGTCACATACTCACGAACATCTACGAATACTAAATACAAAGTCTGAAAGAAATATAAATCTTTTTATCTCGAAGACAATGAGATGACAGTCTAGAGTAGGAATAGAGGAGACGCAGGGCCTGCGGACGGCTGCTCCCACACTACTGTTGCTGCTGTCCAAAACTTGAATCTGTGCAAAATAGCACAGAGTGTAGCATCAGCACAACCGACCACATGTGCTGGTAAATGTCTAGCCTAACCTCGGCGAAGTAGTAATGAGGCTAGGACCAGACTACCAGATAAACCTGTGCAGTTCAAATATATACATACCGCCGAGAGAAATACAGTAAGTAAATAGTCAATAAAGGAAGGGGGAATGTCACGGCCCCAAACCCGGTCGTGATGGCGCCCAATACACTGTTAGGCAAACCCGACCATTCAACAATATTATCCCAATTTCTTACTCAGATTATAGATAAATAACTCATGGATATTTACTAAGTCGTTACTTTCAAGTTTATAAATAATAATAAAATCTGCGGAAGTTCAATTAGAATACCACAACATAGCCCAATAGAATCCGATGTCACGAACATGAGCCTCTAATACAAAATATCCACCTATTACAAGTCTGTCTAGGAAAAATGCAGAATAAAAGAATAAAGATAGATGTGAGAGATCAAGGTTGCGAACGCCATGTAGCTACCTCGATACTCCCGAATACTGCTGCTCAGCTAAACAAATCCTTACTCAGCCTGTAGTGTACCTGGATCTGCACACAAGGTGCAGGGAGTAATATGAGTACTCCGACCCAGTGAGTAATAAACATAAATAAAGGCTGAGGATAAGAAATCATGGAAAATACAAGGCAAACTATAACTGGCAGTGTAGAACATCAAATAGTGAAGCAACAAGTCAATGAAATCAGAGTACAGATACTAAGGCAGGTATAACAGATAAAGAACAAATGCATGAGTGCAATGCAATGCATATGATGGTACACTCCGGTACCCACTGCGGCGTGCAGCACGAGCCATCCATTTATTTATCGTCGACGGCACTCATTGGGGGTGTGTGCCGACTCCGGAGGGGCTCCTACAGCCCAAGCGCAATATCAAGCCATCTCGTGACATAAATCTAGGCCCTCGGCCTCATATCAATATCAGTATAATCAACCAGGCTCTCGGCCTCAATATCAGTATACTCATCCAGGCTCTCGGCCTCAATATCAATGTAATACTGCTGCGGCGCGTAGCCCGATCCATGCTCAGTCCAGAAACCATTATAAGCCCCTTGGGCATTTATAAACAGTGGTTCTCGGGCCAAAAATATCATTTAAGTTTTCAAATCTTAGTAAGATGGTTGAGTTTGCAAAATAGTATTTAAAACCTTAGACTGAGATCAAATGATATGCAAAGTATGCTAAAGCAGTGATATCAATCCCTGAAGGATTCAAATAATTGGCAAGAAGCCCAAATGTAACAATTAAATCCAAGTAAGGATGATTCTCAATTTAGTTCAAGTAGAAAACACGGTAAAAACATCTCTCGGGACGGACCAAGTCACAATCTCCAACGGTGCTCTGCCCCACGCCTGTTATCCAGCGTGCAAGTCACCTCAATATAGCGTTACGATGTAAAATTCTGGGGTTTCAAACCCTCAAGACATCAATTACTCACCTCAAGACGGTCAAAGTGTAGCTCGCTATGCCCTTACCTCTCAAATTAGCCTCCTCGTGCGACGAATCTGCCCAAAATTACAATGAATATATCGCATTATGCTAAAGAGACAACACCCAATCGAAAGCAATCAAAAAATATCAAAATTCACAAATTTGACAAAACCCGAGCCCCGAGCCCATGTCTCGAAAATCAGAAAATTACCATCACCGGATTTCTTGTCTTGCCACGAGTCTATACATACCAAGAACTCCCAAATCCAAGTTCAAATGGCCCATCAAATCCTAATTGTTTGGTTTCAAAATTCAAGCCCTAGTTCTTGATTTCTAGGCTTATATTTCATGAATCTCTAGGTGGAATTCACAATAAAAACGAGTTCTAAGTCCAAGAAACTTACCTCGAGTCGTTCCCCCTTGAATCCCTCTTTAATCTCCACCAAAAAGCTCTCAAAATGATCAACCATGGAGGAATAATGACCCAAAATCGCGAATGAAGTGTTTTATAAACTCACTACCCAGAATTTTTTCAGAAATACTGTCCACGCGTTCGGTTACTGTTCATGCGTGCGGTTAATATTTACGCGCACGTTACTGTTGACATGCGCGGTTACTGTTCACGTGCGCGGTTACTGTTCACGCTGCTAAAAAAATACAACAGCTGCCAAAGAAATTGCAGCACTTTTCTTTTCACTAAAATGGCTCTAACTCCATCATACGAATTCGGAATTCGATGATTCTTGTTCCTATGAGTAAAAAATAATAGTACGAACATAGACCTTCAATCGGAACTCAATTTGGAGCTCTTTTGCTCAGTTCAATATCTATTTTTCTCGTTAAACAATTAACTCATGTTTCGTGTCAAAAACTCAATCGCGACTTGATGAAATTAGACCAAACTTTTAATATCACTCCTACAATTCATTATTTAATTCTGGAAATCTCGAAATAAAATTTCGATCTCTAGAACTAAAAATGGACCTTTGGATCATTACATGCTTATGCACAAACGGGCAAAAATTTTCCAAAAACTCTTCCAAAACTTCTCTGAGCCTTATGGGACCCTGACCAAACATGCCAACATAATTTATAACATTATTCAAACTTGTTCCAATCATCAAAACACCTCAAACAACATCAAATTACCCAAAACTCATCGAATTCAAGCCTAATTTTTCTAAAAACTTTCGAAATACACTTTCGATCAAAAACCCGACCAAACCACGTCCGAATGACCTAAAATTTTACACACATATCCCAAATCACCTAACGAAGCTACAGAAACTCTCGGAATTCCATTCCGACTCTCAGATCAAAATCTCACCTATCAACCAGAATTCGCCAAAATAATAACTTCGCCAATTCAAGCCTAATTCTACTCCGGGCATCCAAAATTACTTCTGATCACACTCCTAAGTCACAAATCATCCCCCGAAGCTAACCGAATCATCGGAATTCAAATCTGAGCCCTCTAACACATAAATCAATGTTCGATTAACTTTTCCAAAACAAACCTTCCTTAAAGAGACTAAGTGTCTCATTTCCTAGTAAAACCAATCCAAATCAACTCCTTCACACCTAACACTGATAATGAAGTATAAAGAAATAGGAAATGGGTAAAACGGGGTGGTAACTCACGAGACGACGGGTTGGGTCATCACAGGGAACATGCAGTGGGGAGACAACAGTTACAAACAGGAAATCTCAATATAAAGATAGAAGCAACCAAGAGAATTTACAGCGAACTACGAAATAAATATCCGAGATAAACACACTTGAATCAGCAACTGTTGCGGCGCGCAACCCGATCCCAATGTATATCAATATTGTTGCGGCGTGCAATCCGATCCACAATGTTATTGTTGCGGCATGCAACCTGATCCGTATCATCTAGCATTGTTGTGGCGTGCAACCCGACCCTCAAATATCATTGTTGCGACGTGAAACCCGATCCATATCATTTAGCATTATTGCGGCATGCAACCCGATCCACATATATATCACTCTACCTCACCCAAACAACAGCCACAGATAAGGGGGTAAGGAAGTAAACAAATAGTGGAGGAAATCCCGACAAGGGAATACAATAAAACAGTTAAATCCCGGCAAGGGGACAATATCAATGAACTCAATATCCCGACAAGGGAGAAAATCAACAAAACGTCCCGGCAAGGTAATAACCAATAACTCTTTCTCTTTCTTTCATTCTTACTTTATAATTCACTTTATCATTTGAGCCAACGCTCCAAAGAATTATATCATTTCGTATACCTTCAAAATTCATATCACAACTCGAGTCAATGATCCTCGAAGTCAAATGATCATAATGTCTTTCACATGTTCTTTACAACATATAGAAATCCTCAAATAAGCACGGAAATTACAACAAAATCATGATAATCGCATTATAAGGATTCAAGGTCATGCTAGACACCAATGTATAGATACCCGTCACCATGCCTATACACCGTACTCGACAATTAGCAAGTAGCAACAAGACTCAACTCCTAATCCCTCAAGCTAAGGTTAGACCAAAGACTTACCTCGACTTCTACGGCCAAATCAATCCACAACAACCGTTTTCCCTCTCGAATTCGGCTCCAACTCAATCAAATATATACAACAATGACTTCATAATATCAATATATGCTAAACAAATCAAACCCAGTGTCTAATTATAGGTTTTCAAGTTTTCTTCCCAAAAATTCCTAAATCGCCCCCGGGCCCGCTTGGTCAAAACATGAGGTTCGGACCAAAATCAAATTCTCCATTCATCCACAAGCCCGAATATATAATTTATTCTCAAATTCGACCCCAAAATGAGGTCTAAATCAAGAAAAAGTAAAAAGCCCTAACTCTACCCATTTCCCCAAATTTCTACCCTAGATTACATGTTTTAGGCTTCGGAATTCAACAAATATTGATGGAAAATGAAGAAAACGAGTTAAGATTTACTAACCCAAGAAGTTTTGGTGAAAGGGAGTTTCAATGGATGCCTAAAGACCTTGGAGAAGAAGGATCTCGTGTGTTTTTATGAAAATCCCGCAATACACTGATTCTGGAAATTAAAATATAACTGGGCAAAATTGCCCTTCGCGTTCGCGTGAAGAAGGACACGTTCGCGAATGGTAGACTTGACAAACCATCGCATTCGCGATAGGGAGAGTGCGAACGTGAAGAGAAAAGGCTGGGGGTTGAAGATTTGTTCTACGCGAACGCGTGGGCTATCACGTGAACGCAATGAAGGAATCTGGCAAACTACGCGAACGGCGGTCAAATGTATGCGATCGCGAAGAGGAAAAGAGGGCTAAGCCCTCAAGGTCAAATAACACTACGCGATTGCGTGGGGATTGATGCGAACGCGATGGAGGAAAACATAAAGCTTCGTGAACGCGGAAGAGGCGTTGCGAACGCGAAGAACAAAGGGACCTGCAACTGCTGAAGCCATTTTCTGCAATTTTTCCTAAGTTTGAAACCACTCCGAAACACTCCCGACCCTCGGAGCTCCTAACCAAACACATACACTAACTCAACAACATCCTACGAACTTAACCGTGCGATCAAATCGCCAAGATAACATCAAAAACAATGAATCAAACCTCAAAATCAATAGTTTTCCTTCAAACTTCATAAACTTTCAAATTTAGAACTTATAGCCCGAAACACGTCAAACGACGCTCGATTTCAGCCAAACTTCACAAAAATATCTTAAATCACATATAAGACCTATACCGGACACTGAAACCAAAATACGGGCCTGATACCAACACGTTCTAATCGATTTCATTTCAATTTTCCTTAAAATTTTCAGAAAAACAATTTTACTCAAAAATTTATTTCTCGGACTTGGGACCTCGGAATTCGATTCCGGGCATACACCCGAGTCCCATATTTTTCTACGGACCCTCCGAGACCGTCAAATCATGGGTCTGGATCCGTTTACCCAAAATATTGACCAAAGTCAAACTTATTCATTTTAATACCAAATTTTAGCATTTTTCACAGAATTTCACATTTAGGCTTTCCGGCTACACGCTCGGACTGTGCACACAAATCAAGGTAACTAACAATAAGGTTTTTAAGGCCTCGAAAGTACAGAATAAATAGGAAAACAGGTGATGATCCTTTGGGTCGTCACATTTTCGTTAAATTAGGTACTTTATATGTATTTTGTAAAATTGATATAATCTTATCTGTTGTTCCTCATACTTCAAAAAAGTTAAATGGTGCATCAGATAAAATGTTGAATTATTTATCCAAAATAACATGAATTAATTCTCACTTAATATTTTTTTCTTCTTATTTTTTCTATGATGTATTCATATTTTAGAAATTCTAGATATATCTCTGGGAACATATCATTAAGACAACAATGATCTATTTCACTGTCAAAGCAATATAGCTAGTTAAAATGTATGTATTAAAGGAGTAAAAAAGCAAAAGAGCTGTCACGACCCGGATTTTCCACCATCGGGATCGTGATGGCGCCTACTCGTGGTAGCTAGGCAAGCCAAGTTACTCACCGTTTTCATAAATAAAAATATCCTATTGTCAATTTAATAGCATGAATCATAATAATAATAACAATAGCTGCGGAAGTCTAATTTTATAAGTCTGAAAATAAATGTGAACTGCTCAAAAATATCCTCTACCCAAGATTTAGTGTCACAAACTCACGAACCACTAAGAATAAACTACATATAANGTTGTTGCTGCTGCTCAAAACCTGGACCTGTGCAAAAACGCACAGAAGTGTAGTATCAGCACAACCGACCCCATGTGCTGGTAAGTGTCTGGCCTATCCCGGCGAAGTAGTGACAAGGCTAGGACCAGACACTCACATAAACCTGTGCAGTGCTATTTACATAGGTGCCACAAAAATAACAGAAATACTGAACTAAACAAATAAAATGGAGGGAACATGCTATGGGGAGCACAATCGAATATATATAATTCATCAGTGAAATAGAAACAGAGAACAACAGTAATTATCACAAAATATGAAATTCAATAGTTGCACGGCATCACCCTTCGTGCTTTTACTCTCATTCTCACCCAAACAATCATATAAGAATGCACGGCATCACCCTTCGTGCTTTTACTCTCATTCTCACCCAAACAATCATATAAAAGTGCACGGCATCACCCTTCGTGCTTTTACTCTCATAACTCTCATTTCATGGCACGGAATGACCCTTCGTGCATATATATTCAAATCAGAGCACGGAATGTACCTTCGTGCGTAAATAGTCACAACATAGCACGGAATGACCCTTCGTGCAATTAAAATCAATTCAGAAATAGCACGGAATGACCCTTCGTGCAATATCACTCTTCCTCACACAAACAGCAGTCACAACCAAACGGGCAAGAAGAATAAATAAATAACAAGTACTATCCCGGCAAGGGAGTAACAACAATA
>MU788240.1:138296-155060 GCA_026770625.1 Nicotiana glauca
TTGCACCATTCATTTTTTGAGATAATTATATATTTTTGTACAATTATAACTTATAATTTTACATAAAAATAATATACGCGCAAAAATTAATTTATCAAAATTATATACCAAAGTTAAGATATAATATTAATATTATAAAAATATTACATAAACATAATTAAGTGTATATAAAGAGATAAAATAAAAGATTAAATAATAAAATAATGGTGAATAGTAATGGGGGAGATGAATAGTGTACCCATATTTGAGGGAACACTATTCATCCCCCATTTTGGGGACAAAAATGGGTGAGGGTTGGAGGACAATTTCCCTCAAAATTGCCCCCATTGTGGGGATGGGGGCAAGGTTGGAGATGCCCTTAGCACTAGAAAACATTAACCCCTTTAGTTAAAGAATTTCAAGTACTGGACAAAGGAATATTGACAAAAATGATACCAAAAGTTGAAGACTCCAGAGACATATAGTTATTGCCATTAATTCTTTATTGTTTTAACAATCATTGCTATTTACATACTCATTGACAAACAAAGATGAATACTAGTAGTAATAAATAGAAACAATAATTTATGTTCTTGATCAACAGAAGGAACAACAAATAGACAACAAAAGCCTGAATTTAGAGCAAAAAGACTACATTCTTTAAGCATTAAAACACATGAAAAAAACAGTAACAAATTTTTTTGGCATGCTCTTCAAACAGACTTTCCTTCACTTTGATCTCTCAACAAGAACAAGTGGAGATTTACTACTGTTAGTCATAAATATTTCTGCACCATCTCTTTTTGCTCCAACCGGTTAACGTTTTGCACAATATCGGTTAGATGCTGAAACTTCAGTGCTAACCAAGAGAACGCGACACGGGCTGTGTTTGATCTTTCAGTGAGAGGACGCAGGCAATCTTTCTATTGTATCAGATATGTGCCTCATTGAAGGTCTCCTTTCCGGGCTGCTGTGAACGCACGCCATTGCAATCTTCAAAACTGCGATCATTTCCTCTTCCTTATCAGCATCTTGAGCTAAATACGAGTCCAATACATCTGAAAGTGGCTTTTTTTCTTCAATGCACCAGTGAATCCAGTTGACAAGATCCATTTCTGAGGAACCTACTTGGATAACCGGGGTTCTTCCCGTAATCATTTCCAGCAAGATCACTCCGTATGAGTATACATCCCATTTCTGCGATGGTTTCACCACTTTCAATGCCTCGGGAGCCTGGTAACAAGAAGCAGAAGTTGTAGTTGACGTAACTGTCGTCGCGGCCTCTGACGGTGCACTGCCTTGCTTACTTTGTTGTGGTTTCTCAGTAGCCATGTGGTTGGAATGCAAGGTAGGGGATGCTCCAGCTATATTAGCAAGACGTCCAAGTCCAAAGTCGGAGATTTTGGGTTCCATGTCGTGCCCAAGCAATATATTAGAGGGTTTCAAATCCCCATGAACATATTTTTTGGGACTATACTCATGTAAATAAACCAACCCTTTAGCAGTTCCCTTCATTATCTTCAGGCGAATTGACCAGGAAAGAGGTGTAAATGAGACCATTCCAGGTTTTCCTAAGCGTTGAGACAAGTAAAAAGACCACAATTAACAATTAAATAGTCATGAAAGCTTAAACAACTAAAGAAACTGGACAAAAAAACGAGCACCGAAAGGTGTGGCCCAGTCGTCAATGAAGTGGGTTAAGAACCATTAAGTCTAAGGTTCAAATCCCAGCGGAGACAAAAACACTAGGTGATTTCTTCCCATTTGTCCAAGCCTTGATGGATAGAGTTACATGGTACCCGTTGCCGGTGGAGGTGGCAGATATTCCGTGGAATTAGTCAAGGTGCGCAAGCTGGCCCGTACACTACGGTTATAAAAAAATCTGGAGAAAAAACAAAAAAAAAAAGTAACACAGTGGTCAAAGTTGGAAGCATACCATGAATTGCAGTGGCAAGGTTTCCATTTGGAATGAAGTCATATATCAACAGCTTCTCATCCACAGACCAATAATAGGCACGAAGCGTCACAATATTTTGATGCCTCAGCTTTCCAATTGCTTCCACCTCTGTTTGGAATTCCTTAAATCTCTGGGAACCGCCCTCACCTAGTCTTCTCACAGCCAAGTTATTCCCGTCTTCAAGCACAACTTTGTACACAATGCCTATACCACTTTTACCAAGGACAAAAGCAGATGCCTTGAGAAGTTCGTCAAGATCAAACGCCACTTGATTATCTAGTGCCACTAAATCATATTGCTCAATATTCTCAGATAACGTCTCTGAATCATCCTTCCTAAAACACAAACACTCTTTTCTTCCTTTCCCTCCCTTCTGAAAACCAAAGCCAGATTCATCCTTTTTCCTACCACAGGCACAGATTCTCGAATAACAATACGAGAATAGCAAACCAATAACACAAATTCCAACCACATCCCCAACGATTATCGCAATTACAGCACCTCTACTCAAACCTTTGGCATTCCCATCATTTCCAACACCATCAAAAGGAGAATTATTAGGCAAGAAAGGTTCCGATTCCGGTGAACTTGCCTCACTTTGTGCAGAACACGGGTTCTTTAACGGAGGTCCACAAAGCCCAAGATTACCAATAAAAGCAGTAGGTCCTCTGTTAATCAAAGCACCATTTTGTGGAATTGGACCGCTCAAATTGTTATAAGTCAAATCAATATACACCTTCTCTGGTAGATTACCAAGACTAGCCGGAATCGAACCACTAAACATATTATGAGACAAATCAACAGTTCCTTGCAAATTAGACAAATTTCCTAAGTCACTTGGAATTGGACCATCAAATTTATTAAAACCAAGATCAAGTTTTTCCAATGCAGTCAAATTACCACCAAACCCCTCAGGTAAAAAACCAGTAAAATTATTTTGACTAAGATCAAGAACCTTCAACCTTTTACACTGAAGCAAACTCACAGGAAAAGACCCATTCAAGAAATTCTGTGACAAATCCAAAGTTTGAAGATAATTTAACCTCCCAACCTCAAAAGGTATAACCCCAGAGAACAAATTCCCATAAAGAACCAAACTTTGTAAACCTTGAACCTTAAATAACTCAACAGGTAAACTACCAGAAAACAAATTACTCCTTAAATTAACATGTCTAAGCTCAGATAAAGATCCAAGAGTAGAAGAAACAAAACCAGTGAGTTTCTTTTTAGGAATACTAACAGCAACAACCTTAAAATCTTTGCATGTAATACCATTCCATGAACAAGGAGTTTCATCAGAATAGTTCCAATTATTTAATGAACCTTCAGGATCTTGACCTATACCTTTCTTGAATGACCAAAGTGCTATTCCTTCATTATTTAAAGAACTCACTAAAACACAAGAATTAGAAAGAACCAAGAAAATGTATAAACATAAAGCTAGCATTTTTAGCTCAAGAAAATGGAGAAAAATGGTCTCAAAGAGGTTACCTTTGTACACCAGAAAACCAAGTTTTGAGCTTTAGAGAAAGATAGGGAGACTGTGAAAGGGTTGATAGTGAGAACAGTGGAAAGACAGAAAAAGAGGGTACAGTGTGTGTGTGTGTGTATTGAAGAAAGGTAAAGTGGGGTTGAGCTAAGTGGAAGAAAGACGTTGGGAAAATAGATTAATGTATTCTTATACTTGGGGAAAAACAAACAGAAAAAAGAAGGAAAAAGAAGCTTTATTGTTGTAAACACTAAATGTATCAGTGGAGTGGGCTAAGGTTATACGTGGGACAATTTTTATATACGTATGTAGTCTTATTATCGTGAGATTGTGTTTTTTTTTTTTTTGGGGTGTGGTGGGGTGGGGGTTAGGGGGCTATAAGCCAATATGTAAAACAAAATAGGAACAGTTGAAAATAAAAGAGTACACCAACAACAACAACAAACTATATTCCCACGAGTAGGGTTTTGGGAGGATAATATATACGCAGACCTTACCCCTACCCCGAGGGGCAGAGAGGCTGTTTTCAGGAGACCCTCGGCTCAAGAAAGAAACAAGTGACAGAAACAAGTGACGATATATTAGTACTAGCAATAGACTCATAATAAATAATATAAAATAGACAACATAAACTGAAATAACATAAAATAACAAATAACAACAATATAAAGAATATAGGAAATACGAGAAAGAGAAAAGTATACTAATATCTATAATATAAAACTCTGCATTAGTAGTTGATCAGTAGCATCCTAAACATAACTCCTAATTGTCTAACCTCACTCTAGCACGTTGTAGAAATATTTCCAACTTCCCCTAACCTACCACCTTAAACCAGTAAAAACTAAAAAGGGATTATGCCTCCTTTTTTGTTTTGGAGAAAAAAGTGGTCATGCTTGAATATCTTTTATTTTTGCATAGAAATTGTTCAAGAAAAAACTTATTAAAGTGAGGTCTAATTTGACTTCTTCGAGATGGTTTGGTATGGATAAATGAAAATAATCTTGGATTACCGTCTTATTCTTTGTTTGATTAATAATCTTGGAATGAGTTATTCAGCAGAATTAAAAATAGTATTTGGATAAGTAAGGTGGAATAATAGTCTCATGATAAGTTATTCCAATATAAAATAATAAAATTGACAATCTCATAATTAATACAACATACAAAATAATCAATAAAGAAATAATATAAGAATAAATAATCCCTACATAACTTATTTTCAAACCAAACGACCTAAGAAGTCAAGTTAGACCTCGTTTTAACAAGTTTTTACTTGAACAATTTCTATGCCAATAAGAAAAGAAAAAAAGAGATATTCAACCGTGATAACCTTTTTTCCCAAGAAAAATGGCAACAATAACTAATCTAATATAGTCCCACAAGAGGGGTCTGGGATGCATAATGTGTATGCATACCTTACTCCTATCTTGTAAAAATAAAAAAAAAAATGTTTCTGATAGACTCTTGGTTCAAGGAAAAGTAAAAAGGAAAATGTTTAATATATGTTTCAAAAAAAAATCTACTTAAATTATGTACTAAGTACTGCCACATAGTAAATAAAAATTAGGGAACTTTTATGAAATATAACTCAAAGTAACAATATGGAACAAGGAAATAAAAGCAATTTAGTAAAATATGAACAAGAAATATAGATAGAGAGAAGGAAAAGAATTTATTCTTCAATTGTGTGTTTTCCTATCTATTACAGGTCCTTTATATAGGCATACAAAGTGAAGAAAATATGTCATTGAATATGTCATTAGGCATTTGAGATGAAGATCATGGAAGAAGATTAGACATCCACCATAATGTGATATTTATCATAACACTCCCCCTTGGATGTCCATAGATAATGTGCCTCGTTAAAATCTTACTAAAATAAAATCAATGGGAAAAAAATTCTAGTGAAGGAAAAAGAGTACACATGTTTAGAAATACGCCTTTTGTTTGCCTCGTTAAAAACCTTCCAAGGAAAACTCAGTGGACAAAACCTTGTAAGGGAAAAAGAGTGCAACGCGCATTAACTCCCCCTAATGAGAGAATCAATTCACATCTTTGAGCCTTCGCATCCCGATCTTATGTACTAGCTTCTTGAAGGTTGACGTCGGTAGAGATTTTGTGAACAAATCAGCCATATTATCACTTGCACCAATTGCACTAAGATATTGTACTTCAGGACCAAGTAGCTCTTCATTCTTTTCCTGAGGTCGGAATGGATCCTTATTCACATCAAGTGATCGAACAACCATCGGAGTACTTAATGGATGTGCTCCATCCATATGGATGTGCTCCATCCATGTAAAATCATTTCAATACCTTTTCTATGTAGACAGATTGATGAACAAAAGTTCCGTTCGCCAAATGTTCAAGTAAACCAAGACATAATTTTATCTTTCCGAGATCTTTCATCTCGAATTACTTCTTTAAATAATCAATTGCCTTTTGGAGTTCTATAAGAGTTCCAATAAGGTTTATGTCATCAACATATACGGCAAGTACAACAAATTCCGAAAATGGTTATAATTTATATAGCCTTCCTTTAATTAATACTCACTAAGACGATTATACCACATTCGTCCTGATTGTTTTAGACCGTACAAAGATCTTTGCAGTTTGATTGAAAATATTTCTCGGGACTTTTAATTATGTGCGTTAGGCATTTTAAATCCCTCAGAATTTTTCATGTATATCTCATTATCAAGTGATCCATAAAGGTGCAGTAACCACATCCATTAAATGCATGCCAAGCTTTTCAGGGACATCAAAATTAATGAGATAACGGAACGTTATACCATCCATAATGGGTGAATATATATTTTCATAATCGACACCAGAACTTTATAAAAATCCTTGTGCAGCAAGGCGTGCCTTATACCTTTGTACCTCATTTTTACAAATAGAGGCACGTGGATCAAGATGAGATAATGATAGATTTTTCCACAAAATTTTCTGTGTGGTTTCACCAACTTCTCCCCCTAATTTTGGGAAAAGTGTCTCATCGAATCGACAGTCTGCAAATCGTGCAGTAAATAAATCCCCCGTCAATATTTCGAGTAGCGAATAATGGAGGGCGATTCAAACCCAACATATATTCCTAACCTTCTTTGCAGACCTATTTTGGTGCGATATGGTCATGCTACAGGCACGTATACTGCGTATCCAAAAATTCTTAAATGGGATATATTAGGTTCATGACCCAAAACTAATTGCAACGGAGAATATTTATGATAATTTATCGGTCTAAGACGAAATAGCATTGCTGCATGTAAAATGGCGTGACCCCAAACAAATGTGGGTAGCCTTGTTTTCAAGAGTAACGATTTTTCTATCAATTGCAGACGTTTAATTAATGACTCTGCAAGAATATTTTGAGTGTGAACATGAGCTACATGATGTTTCACTTTTATCCTAATTGATAAGAAATAATCATTAAATGTTTGGGATGAAAACTCAGCAGCATTTTCAAGTCTAATAGACTTAATTGGATTATCGGGAAATTGCGCCAGTAATCGCATTATTAGTGCCATTAATTTGCAAACGCGAGGTTGCGAGATGACAATAGGCACACATGAGACCATCTAGAAGATGCGTTTAGTAATATCATAAAATATCTAAACAACCCACTAGGTTGGTGAATAGGTCCACAAATGTCCCCTTGTATATGTTCAAAAAATGCAGGGGACTCAGTAATCTTTGTTGGTGATGGTCTAATAATTAACTTGCCTTGATAATAAGAAGTGCAAGAAAATTTATTATTTAAAAGAATCTTTAAATTCTTTAATGAATGACCATTTGAATTTTCTATAATTCTTCTCATCATAATTGATCTAGGGTATCCCAATCGATCATGCTAAAGTATAAAAGTATTGGAATCAGTAACCTTTTGGTTTACAGTAAAATGTGCCTCAATTGTACTAATTATTGTCCAATACAAGCCACAAGAAAAAGATGGGAACTTCTCAATAACCCTCTTTTGGCCAGAGACATTCTTGGTAATGATGAGATATTCAAGATTATCTTCATCTATTGTCTCAATATGATATCCATTTCGACGGATATCTTTAAAACTCAACAAGTTCCTCTTGGACTTGGAGGAGAATATTGCATTCTCTATGTTAAGTATTGTTCCTTTAGGCAGAGTTATAGTAGCTCTTCCAGAGTCTTCAATTAGATTATTACTACCAGAAATTGTAGTAACATCTGCCTTATACATACTTAAATAAGAGAAATATTTCTTCTCTTTGAATATTGTACGTGCCGTACATGAATCAATTTAAACAAATCTATCATAGATTTCATTGACAAACATTTTATATCGGTTCGAACCTCCTTATTTTTCATAAAGACATAACACAAAGATCTCTTCATTCAGATATTCAGGTACCTGAATCTCTCATGAAATTTTATGAAGTGTTATGTCATGTGATCTTCTAGATCACTTGCCTCCTTTATTATGATCATTTTGATCATTTTCTCATCTTCTTTATCAAGAAGTTTATTTGAAACCGATTGTCTATACGCTTTAAGTGTACCATAGACTTTGTCCTTCCAGGACTTAATAGGAGCATTTGCAATGAGAATCTAGTTACTTTCTTTGGGTCAGCAAATGCGTCCGGCATGCTTTGCAATATATTGCAGATGAATTATCTTTTATGAACTTCAAGTTCATATTATCTTATTCGATGGTACACATGATAATTCATTACACATAATTTTTTCTCAACTTTTTATCTTTTCTCCCCATCATGTTAGAAAAACTAACTTGCTTCCTCAATTTTAAAAATCCATCTTTGTGCGTTATGGTATTAATCAAAATATACACCGCACAATAATACTAATAAGATGGAATTATTTGGTTCCTGACCCCAAACTACTTGTGAAGGGAAAAAATAATATACTTTCGTATATAACTTATATCAAACTGATATACAAAATTTTGTTCTCATAAATAATTATTTAGCTATTAAATGGAAGTACTCAATAAATTATTTTTCTAAACCAACTGTGATGTAAACCAACTTATCAGGATGAACTATCTTGAATAAAAAAAATCTGGAAATTATGCTCTAAATCAAATTATTGAGCAAGTTACCTCGCAAAATACTATGTTGCGAGTTAATAATAATCGCGCATGTAACCATCTTATAGATGCATCTTATGTGGTATACATGGAAGATAAATGTGCCCATATTCACCTTGTATTTATGAGATTCAATCCCAGTTTTAGTTGATTTACTAATTAATGAGAACAAACATTATAAGAGAATTCATAAAGAACTTTCTTGTTTTTTTAATTATTTATCTATGTAAATTCTCTATTATTTTTGCACATCATACTTAAATTGATATGGCTAAATCAATTATGCCAACTGAATAAATTATCAATATTGATAAACTTCAGATTTACACCATGACGTGTGCAATATGGATTTTTATATCAATAAATATCCATTTTATTGTGGTATTCTTTTATTTATGCAGTACATACTGGAGAATAAAACGGGTAGATTTTCACATACATATTATCCAGCTACAAGTTGTAGTAATAGAAGATATTAAATCTTTCTTTTATTTATAGTCTCAATATAATCAATCGCTTTCGCGTATACTTTGGAAACTAAATAAGTTTCTTTGAAACTTACTACAACACAATACCTTATTGGCAATCAATTGTGTTTCTCCAAAATAGTAATAATTGGCTCTTTTAGAGCTCTCAATTAATTTGATACTACCACATATTCATCAACATCCATATGGTGAATATCTCTTTCCAGAAAAAAGTTATACCATTATGGGCATAGTCAAAATTATATGCAAGATATGTTTCTTGCATTATTGTTGTCCTTTAACAATCATATTGCAAAAATATTTTGGCGTACAATAGGTACGTGGCTAATGACTATTCATGTCATAATAATGACATTTTTTTTCTTATATCATCTCAAACCTCCTTCTAGAGGTGAGTATGGTATATTCACTACCACTAGCACGTTCATATTCTTTGAAGAATGAATGTGTATTCATAAATTAGATGTTGTCACAATCACATCTTGAATAGACCATAATCATCTGTATGTGATTTATAAAATCTCATATCAAATCGATGATAAATATTACTCTCACAGAGTGAAGGATTATTTTGAGAATCCTTATTATTTTCATTATCACAATGATGATGATTATAATCTCGTCTAATACCACGTCCACATCCATTGATACCTTCACGATAATAATTTTGTCTTCTTTTAGACTATCACATACTGCTATCACATTCACTTAAGGGAATGAGAATGAAGCAAATTCAATGGGATGGGCATTTCACTTCTTGTGCTCACGATCATACATAACTTTGATCATGACAAGACATAGAAATTTTTACCACTTCTAGTGGTTATAATTTCTTACTAACTCCATTAGAGTTATAATCAAACTTTGTTGTCTTTGTTTGTATATAAAATCAAATTATAGAATTTCAAGAATTTAAAAGAGAAAAATAAAGTAAAATACTTGCCTAACAATATCTCTTATAAAAACAACTTCAGATTAGTAGTTAATATTTAATAATCACAAGAAAATATCAATCAAGTTTATAAACCATGTTATGCGCTTTAATTTATTATTAGATTTTGGTGAGTCCAACTATCCAATCAAGAGAAATTTTCATGCTCATAAATCGTAAGCTATTTTAGCACTCCACAAATTGGTAATCTAATGAATTCACTATAGGATTAGTAGAAAAGTTTACATAATAATTATTACCACAAGTAAGTATGTCATGATATTTTTTTATCAATTTTAGCATATATATATACACACACACACCTGGGAATTGCTCTGGAATTAATCTCACATTTTTACGGCAACACATTTCATTTTTCTTACTCCATAAGATAATATCAAGTATATCTTTGCTGAGAAGAAGACAAAACCTGACTGGCGCAAATAATCTCAATTAGTTAGAAACTCGTGCTGATAACGTGTTATGAAATATAACTCAAGAAAATAAAAATAATTTAGTAAAACATGAACAAGAAATATAGATAGAGAGAAGGAAGAAATTTTATTCTTCAATTGTGTGTTTTCCTATCTATTACAAGGTTTTTATATAGGCATACAAAGTGAAAAAAATATGTCATGAGATATGTTATTGAACATACAAAATATATCATTAAATATGTCATTAGACATTTGAGATGAATATCACAAAAGAAAATTAGACATCCAACATAATATGATATTTATCGTAACAGGAACTGCATTTTCTTTTTTAAACAAGAAATATGTACCAAGCATGAACCATATCTTATGCAAAAAGTAAAGCAATGACAAGTCAGAAAAAGTCAGGTTTGGGGTAACTCTTATCTTTTATCAAGAATTGGTAATAGTACCAGCTACTTAAGCTAGTTTTGAGGACCACTTTTCTTTACTTTGTTTTTTTTGGGGCTAGAATTACAAGAAGAGATGGAGGGTTAGGATTTAAAGGTGGTAAAAAGTGACCACATTTGACAGTGAGGACTGTCTTTATAGTGTTGGACAATTGAAGTGAAACAGCAAGGTGATTATTGTTAATTAATTAAATGATATAGTACTAAATTACTAATAATTAACACTTTTCAATGAAACATGCATTTTGACTGTCTACTAATCTCTCCACATGTTTATTTGACCCAAATTAATCCTTAACCTCTTGTGTTTACCCTGATAATGACACCTCAACTCAACAACAATAACAACAATAACTTACCAGTATAATCCATAACACTATTAAAAAATCAGGTTTTAGCGATGGACAAATTCTATAGCCAAATAGAAAATTCCGTTGCTAATTTCATTTAGCGAATAACAACGGATTATCAAGAAATTCTGCTAGCTACGAGCGTTTTAGCGATAAATTAGCGACGACGTTCGTAGCTAATTTTATATTTTTATAGTGCAAATGGGATGTGGGAAGAGTAGTGTGTATACAGATCTTACCTCTACTAGCGAGGTAAAGAAGCTGTTTCCGATAGACCTCGACTCAAGAAAAAAGTAAAAAGAGAGAAAAGAAGAAGACGAAGAAGAAAGAAAAATAAGGGGACAAAGGACTATAAGGAAAAGGGGAAAAAGACAATTGCAACAACAACAATAACAAAATAACATGTAAAAGATAAAATAACATCAAATGGTAACCAACTGGAAAATACGATACACAGAACGAATAAAGACACTTCAAGTTCTAACTATAAATGTATAATGTAAAAATATATTCGCATCCGTTATTTATATCAAATTTTATTAATTATCATAATTAAGTTATAAATTAAGAAAAAATATGCATTAAAATCTAGTGATAGGCGTGTATGTAAAGATACATATCATGTATTCATTAAATTAATATACATATGTGTATGGATAAGTTTTCACCTTATGAATGTGTGTGCTTAATTAGTTCTTTATGTCTAAAATATTAAAAATAACAAATTTGTAAGGCTTACACCTCACCCTAGAGTGGCATTTCCTTTCCATGAGAAATTGGCGAAATCTTATTCTTTTATGTCTTCCATCAATTATATTGCAGTATATCCTAATCTTATTTACTACTTTAACACAAATCACCTAATTAAACTGGATAATGAACAACCGACGAGTGAACCGGGTCCATACCGGTTCAGCCAATGGTGGGCCCACTACATGGCGCTTGTATTTGTCAGAACAGAGCCCCAAAAATAGTGTTTGTTTGTTAGTGGAACAGCTCTTTTTTGTTACTCCCCGGTTTACAATAAGTTTTTAATTTGCTTTTTCATTTTGGTTCAAAATAAGTGTCTAATTATATAATCAAGAAAAAATTTAATTTACTTTTACAATATAACCCTAAAAAGTTTTCTTACTCTTCATATTAAATATTTAATTAGGGGTAGTTTAGTCATAGTAGGTATTTTTATATAGAATTTAGTATTTTCTTAATGGACGTGTTAAAAGCAAATTGGACACTTATTGTGAACCGGAGGGTGTACTTATTTTTGCACTTTTTTGGTTCCTCACTCGGTGTTCGATACCTACATTGGGACCGGACTAAATCGGATTCACGCTGAGAAGTCTCACATTGGGAAGTAAAGTGCTCCCTAACAAAGGCGACTCAATAGCCAGGAACTCAAACCCGAAACCTCTTATTAAAAATGAAGAAGTACTTAACACTCCACCACAAGCCTTGTTGGTCTTATTTTTGCACTTAACATAGCTCCATAGCTTAGATCAAATTATAGAGCAACAAACACTAGTTCTTTTAGAACAATGGTCTTGTAAGTAGATCCTTGCTTCGGTTATCTTATTGTTTTTGTATTTTGCTATTGTTATTGTACTTGTCTTTATTAATCTTAATATAGCGTTTTACAACTGTTCTTTTCTCGAGTCGAGGGTCTATCGGGAGCGGTTTCTCTATCTCCACAAGATAAAAGTAAGATCTGCATACACAGTATTCTTTTAAAATCTTACACTATGAAAATACACTGAGTATGTTATCATTGGTCTTGTCATAGAGCAACAAAATGGAGAAACTTTTCAGCTACACTTTCAATGGAAGCAAGGTGTTAACATGTCAATATTTTTATTTTGATTACCTTTCATGAATAAATTTTACTCCGACTACTTTATAATTTATGTTGATTAATGAAGTACTAAAAAAATTATATGTACCTATAACCTAATTAATGATGTGAAACATTTACTTATACTCGTGTTATTGTGCATGCTTCAAGTTTATACTAACTATTGCTACAAAAGTATGAAAAAATCACCAGTACTCTATGCATGCTCTAGTTTTATTTATTTTTTGTTATAGTAGTCAATATTAAGCAATTCAAAAATTATCTTACGAATTCATTAATACTTATTTCTAAAATCTTTTTATTGATCGTGAATTCTAGTTATAAATCTAATTTTTTGTTGTAATATTACATTTGTTATACATTTACTGGTTGAATGCATGTACAAGGTGCAAGTAAGATCAATATCAGTTGCTCAACTAGGTCTCAATTTTTAAAATGCCAGAATAATTAGAGTTATACTATAGAAATAATTTATATTTTACTCCGTTCTATTTTGATCCATCTGGTTTCAATATACTAAATAATTTAATCAAAAAGCAAATTTAGTATTACTTAAATCTCAGCACAGTTATTTATTCTTCCTTTTAGATAATGTTTCTATACTACACAAATTTCACAATTTCACATATCATTTTTTTCCTCAAATTCCTAATCTAGCGTGATCAAAGGAGCAGTGCAGCCAAACCAGGAGTCACGGAAGACAGTCAAATAGACCTACTAATTTCCAAGTCATTGAAAGTTCGTGGGTAAATGTCGATTTTATAGGTATTAAATTCTAAAATAGCGATATAATGTATTTGCAGCTGAGTTCTTTAGCAAATTTCTTAATATAAATATAAAGTTTAGAATTGTCACGACCCGCATTTTTCCACCATCGAGATCGTGATAGCGCTTACTCGTGGTAGCTAGGCAAGCCAACTTATTTACCATTTTCATTATTAGACAATTACTTTAACAGTTTACAGCATCAATATAGAACATAAAATTTAACAAGAATAATAGCGGAAGTCTGATTTATAATTACAAATCATAACGCGGAACAGTCATTAATAGCCTCTGCCCAAGATTTGGTGTCACAGTACTCACGAACTACTAAGAATATACTAAATACAATGGTCTGAAAGAAATATATAAGTTGTCCGTCTCGAAAACAATGAGGCAACAGTCTAAAAGAGAACATAAAGAAGAGACGCCGGGCTTGCGGACGCCTGCAAGGCTATCTCGGTCTCGTGAAAATGAAAGCTTGCTCCCGCACTAATGCTGTTGCTGCTCCTCAAAACCTGGACCTATGCAAAAATGCACAGAAGTGTAGCATCAGCACAACTGACCCCATGTGCTGGTAAGTGCCTAGCCTAACCCCGACGAAGTAGTGACGAGGCTAGACTGGACACCACATAAACCTGTGCAGTTATAAATATACAGCAGAAATCGAATACCAGGCAATTAACAACATGGGAGGGGGAAACATGCTATGGGGAGATACAATATTAACAATAATCCCGAGTAACGAACTAAAGCAGCTAGATTCACAATGATCAAGGAATCAATACTCAATACAAGCACATGGTATCAATAACTGTTGCGGCGTGCAACCCGCTCCACAAATACCACTGTTGTGGCGTGCAACCCGCTTCACAAATACCACTGTTACGGCGTGCAACCCGACCCATATCATTATTCATGTATCATTGTTGCGGCGCGCAACCCGACCCTCATGTATCATTGTTGCGGCGTGCAACCCGATCCTCAATATCATTTAACAGTCTGACTTCCTAAACAACAGTCACAATTAAGGGACGTAAAAATAAGCAAATATTTGACAAAATCCCGGCAAGGGAAAGAATCCAACAAGTTCAACCAAACGTCCCGGCAAGGGAATAATCAACAGCGCTTTCTTTTTCTTATTTTTCTTATCTTATAACCCACTCTACTATTTTGAGCCAACGTTCCAGAGAATCAAGTAATCATATCACCGTTCACATGTTATTCACAACATAAAGGAATCCTCTAATAATCACGGAGTTCACAACCAAGTCATGATAATCACATTATAAGGACTCACGGTCATGCTAGACACCAATGTATAGATACTCGTCACCATGCCTATACATTGTACTCGATCACATAGCAATTAGCAACAAGACTCAATTCATATTCCCTCAAGCTAGGATTAAACCAAACATTTACCTAAAAGCTTTGAAATTCACTTAATCCTCAACTATCGCTTTACCTCGCAGTTCCGCCTCTAATTCGCTCGAATATAATCACAAATTGTTTAATTACTTTAATAAACACTATATGAATCAATTTGAATGCATGAACATGATTTTCCCAATTTTTTCCAAAAAATTCCAAAAATGCCCCCGGGCCCATGTGGTCAAAACTCGAGGTTCGGACCAAAACCCGATTACCCATTCCCCCACGAATTAAAATATATAATTTATTTTGAAATCGGACCTCAAATCGAGGTCCAACTCCCCAATTTATGAAAAACCTAGGTTCTACCCAAAAATCGCAATTTCACCTATGAAAATCCTTGATTTCAAGTGAAAACATGTTTAATGATATTAAAGATTGAAAGAATTGAGTAAAAATCAACTTACAAGTGATTTGGGATGAAGTTTGCTCTTGAAAAATCGCTTATGGTGTTTGAGTTTTGAAAGAATTGTGAAAAGTGATGAAAATTCGACTAAGTATAAAATTTGCTGGGCCTCGGATGTGGGAATTGCGAACTAGGGTTCGCAATTGCAAACCAAGACCTGCTAACTTGGGAAATGCGAACAAAGCTTCGCATTTGCGAAGCCAGGGCAAAAATCGGGGCCTTCGCATTTGCGAAGAGGGTCTCGCATTTGCGATATCTGCCCCTTCGCATTTGCGAAGTTCTTCTTCGCATTTACGATACCTGCCAGGCCTCCCTTGTTTTCGCATTTACGATCAGGTGATCGCATTTGCGATCATTTCTTCGCAAATGCGAAGACACCAGCAGTGAAAATACCAGATTTTTTTAAAATGAGAAAATGCAATTCGATGCCTATCCAAAACTCACCCGAGTCCTCGGGGCTCCAAACCAAACATGTACGCAACCTAAAAAATATCCCACGGATTTACTCGCATGATCAAATCGCCAAAATAACATCATATACATAGAATCAAGCCTCAAAACTCATGATTTTCTTCTAAACTTCATAAACTTTCAAACTTGGAACTTATAGTCCGAAACACGTCAAATGACGTCCGATTTCGACCAAACTTCACAGAAAGCGCTTAACACATATTTCAGACTTGTATCGGGCGTCGGAACCAAAATACGAGCCCGATACCATAGTCTTTTAATGAATTTCCATTTCCATTTTCCTTAATAATTTCAGAAATACAATTTAACATAAAAATTCTTTTCCTCGGGCTCTAGACCTCGGAATACGATTCCGGGCACATGCCCGAGTCCCATATTTTTCTACGGACCTTTCGGGACCGTCCAATCTCAGGTTCGGGTCCGTTTACCCAAAATATTGACCAAAGTCAACTTTAATCATATTAATATCAAAATTCATTATTTTTCACACAAAATTCATATTTAAGCCTTCCGGCCACACGCCCGGACTGGGCACGTAAATTGAGGCAAGTAAAAATGAGGTTTTCAAGACTTTAGAAGCACGGAACGGATGAGAAAATAGGTGATGACCCTTTGGGTCGTCACATCCTCCACCTATAAAACAACCGTTCGTCCTCGAATGGACAAAAGAAAGAAGTAC
>MU788240.1:175333-187820 GCA_026770625.1 Nicotiana glauca
TCGGTTTGATGTGCAGTAGATCAACTAGACTGCCCAAAATTTTAACCACGGTATCTCTGCTTCCTTTTCCTAGATCATGCCACCACATGTGAAGTTTCAAAGGGATCTCACTCAGGACTGAGAAGCTCTTGATGTTACTTGAAGTCATCCTGCACGTTTATTTTTTTAAAAAAGGAATTTTAATGACTTATTTTTTACAAACTAGCTATTTTTTGCAAAATTCTTTATTTAATCAAAACAAGGATTTGGTTTTGCGAATACGGACTTTCAGCACTTCTAAGGGGAAGATTTTAAGGCTGTGCCCGCAAACCATTTAAAAATGACTCTGGGTGGCTGTTCTTGCAAAAACAGCCTTCCGGCGCCCTTTTGGGGACATTCGGCTTATTTTAACAAGAATGGCGTCACCCGACTTTATTTATGACAAAAATTAAATTTTTGGCATTTTTTGGCTATTTTTTTAAAAAGGGTGGTTGGACCCGATGAGGGTTACCTACGTATCTCACATCCGGTGAGAATAAAACCAGCGTAGTTCGGGCAGAGTTGCCAAAAATCAAAACTAATTGGAACAACAAATGTCTGTTTATTTTTTCAAATATTTTTCTCTTTTTCTTTGTTTTTTTTTTCATTTTTCAAAAATCCGACAGCATTTCGGTACTATTTGGGCATTGATTTTTTCACAACAAATGGTTATCCTTACTGAGTCTTAACACTGCTATTTTTCTCAATTTTCTCTCATTGTATACAAGCCGGTCAACATGCAAAGCCAAGCAAATAAATGCACAAGTAGCACATAAGATGCATCAGGATGGTCAATTCATTTCAGGTCACCTGTCCTAGACGGACCCAACCCCTGTGTTGAGTCCCCTAAGTCAAATGCACATGGTGCAAACAAACATCCTACTAGGGATCCGACATGAGTTTTTGTTCTTCTAGGTTTATGCCCTAGGTTTATTGGTCTAGACCTGGCTTACCCGAGCAGACAATTCGAGCCGAGGGGGAGACAGCGTACCGGGGATACAGAAGCTCCGCCGGCTTAGCAACTTATCCAAACCTCGTTCTAAATTGGGAAAGACTCTAAACAGAAGAGAAGCTACACGAAGTGCACCCTTCTCCATGATGTAGAAGACTCAGAGAGAGGAAAGGATTTGCGACAGTTTATATATACAATTTCAACAAATATCAAAGCGATAAAGCATTTATCACATATAGCATGAAACATGTAGAAAAATCAGATAAAGCCAAATATAACAATTGTACTAAGCTCGAATTCTTAAACCCTGAATCGAAATTCTGGGTTCGCTCCCCAGCAGAGTCGCCAGAATTGTCACACCTCATTTTTTACACACCTACCCCGAAGGATAAATGTATAAGAGAGTTTTTCCATTTAAAATGACATTATTCGAAATGGGATTATATATTCGATTTTTAGAGTCACCACTTGGGATAGTATTGACTTTTTGGTATCCCAAGTCACCGGTTTAATTTAAATCCCAAATCGAGGAAAATTGTCGACTTTCCAATTGGAGTTTGCGAACCAGAAATTCTGTGTAAGGAATTCTGTTGACCCGAGGGAAGGTGTTAGGCACCCCCGGATCCCGTTGTTCTAGAACGGTCGCTTAAATTATTATAAATGGCTAAAATCTAATTTTTATACATATTCTAACCTATAGTGCAATTTTATAATTATTTACCGCTTTTAACTATTTTTTACGAAAGTGAACGTTGTTTAAAAACGTATTTTCGGATCACGTCACATGAAATGCACTCGGATCTTCGACACATTCTTATCCAACGTTTTTGGATTTGGATTTGGGTTGCATGAAATGCACACCCGTATTTAGGAAGGTAAGATTATTAAAAACACGTCTAAAAGTGACTAACGTATTGTTATCTTTTGGGAAGACCGTGAAATTTGCTAAACGGCCCGTCCCGAATTTCTAAGTATTTTTAATTAAATAATTAATGAGGGCCCCGTAATTTGTATTTTTGTTCGGCGAGGCTCGTCTCATTTTATTATTAAAGGATGACTTAAAGCAAACTAAAATTTTCTATTTATTATTTGTCTCTGAAAGGCCAATTAATTCACAAATATAAATTCGGGCCTCGAATTCAAGTCCGAATTCAAACAAAAGGGGAAAACCTTTTAGCTTGAAACCGCTACCTAATTCAAGACTCAATTTTATATTTGTTAATTAATTCCCGTCTACCTATGTAATTTAAGAGTTACTTATAACAAATTTGGGCTTACAATTGGCCCAATCCCTATAATGCCTTAACAATTTTACTTGGGCTCGAGACTGGCCCAACGTGCATTTGGCCTACCTCGAATCAAATTGAACCAAGTAACTATCGAACCTTTCCAGTTATTGGAAAAACAATATTAAAATCAACATTCAGACTTATTAACTTGCAAATAGTGGAGTCGTTCCACATTTATGCTTGACATATTCATACACTCATCTCAATAAAATTCAAAACAATTGTACATCTAAATTGACTGGATTTGATTAAAATTCAGATCTGTTGTTAATCTATTTACCTACTACTGAATTTCTGGATATTACTACAGGTAAAACAAACTGAAAAATGTGAATTGAGTTTTAACGAAAGTAGTCATGTATGTAAATCTACTGGTATCGGCAGCTGTTTGTAACGTTTCTTCAGCTTGAAAATCAAAATTATGTTGATCTCGAAGTCAATTGTGAATCCAAACCAATTATGATTTTTCTACCTATCAACAAAATGTAAAACTAAAACCAGCACTAAATCAAACTAAGACTACGGTTGGACAACCACATATTTAACAGTCCAAAATAGTTCAAATTATACAATCCAGTATTCATTTAATCATTCAATGTAAACTGAAAGTAATCCTATACAAATACTCATTATCTAGTATCTATTCTATTGTGACAGTTTGAATACACATATTCAGGAAGTAAATGAATAAGTCTTTCATTTCAGCATTTCAACTCAACAAGCTACATCAAAGAAATGTGAAGGAATGTACCTGGAAAATAAAGAAAATGTGAGAAGAAGAAGACGGGATCAGCAACGGCTCAGATACAACAGATCAACAACAATAGTATTTCAATCAGCAGCACCGAAATTATTCTCAAAAATCAAAATTGATTCAGAAATATCCCAGCACAACTTCAACAAACCCAAAATTATCTAAAACCAGTTCAAATACACTCAAAATGGCTCGAAAAATCACACTAATAACCTCTGAAATTTCAGGAACTAGCAGAATTGGAAATCAACAATTACAAATTAAAATTAACTTGAATTAGCTAATGGAACAGTGATATTTTTGGATTTTCTATTAAATTTCTGTTGTTTTTTTGGATTTTGAAGGTTTTGAATTTCAAAAAATAAAATTTGAAGTTTGAAGAGGAAATTTTTTAGGGGAAGATTTGAGGCTCGAAACTTTTGAATTTTTATGGGTGTCTAAAACTTTGAATTTTCAGGGGGGTCCAAAAAACTTATTAAACAAGGCATGTTGATGCCTTTTTATAGGCAAAATTATGGTGCAATTTCAGATTCAAATTTTACACATTAGTCCTTCTTTATTTTCAACTTTGGTCATTTAGCTTTTAACTTGTTATCCAAGTAATGCTTTAAACTTCTTGAAATGTACACCTAAGTCTTATTTTGGAATGTCCTAGAAGGTTCTATCATATTCCTATTCCCTTTAAAAACCTAAACTACCCTTGTCTGATTTATAAAATTACCAAATCTAATAAAACTACCCTTTTTTCATGCCTAAACTACCCTTAAAACTCTCTGAAATTACTAAGCCTTATCAATTAAACCCAATTCTTTACCTTAGTTGAAGTTAACTATGATTAGCCAAAGAATTGAATTTATTCAGCTATATCCAATCACCCTAAACTAAACCTAACAATTTACTTGAAAACAATCGATGAACTAAAGAACAATTACGGATTCAAAACACAAAACCAAACTTTTAAAAACCTAATTAACCCTAAGTTTAAAGAATTCAAATCACAATGAAACCAAAAAATTATTATTATCAGAATAAAACAGACACATTAAAATTAAATCGAAACTAACAGAAAATTCATTTAAACTAACAGTTTGAACCAACTAAACTAACAATTAAATACTTAAACCAGCAAAACAAAAAATGGAAATCAAAATTAAACTAATTAAATCAAAAAAATTTGAAGAACTTACTGATTTTGCAATTAAGCCATCTGGATTTCGATTCAACCTCGGAATGATGTGAATGTGTGTTCTTCCATAAAAACACACGAACACATTATCTCGAAGTTAGACTCGAGCTCTGAACTCAGAAATTTCGAGGCATCCCAAATTTTTTAGGGTTCTGCCAATCTAAGATTTGAACTTTGAGGAGCTTGGTTGAGATTTTAGGGCAAATGTTTAGGGATTCGAAGAGGGGAGGATGTGGAGATGCCTTGGTGTGATTTTCAGGATCATTGGAAAATTTTGTGTTTTGGCCGGAATTTCGATTGAATATTCGATACGTTCGGCTAGGATTTGAGACAAACTAAAGCCAGATACGGGGAGAGGAGGAAAAGAGGAATCTAGGGTGTTAATTTTGGAGCGATTGGAGGCGGCACCGCTGTAGACGGCGGAGGCGGCGTCCAGAGTTTTGGAGATTCGAGGGAATGGACTGGGATTTGAGCCATGGGGGTTTGAGGTTCGGAAAGAGGAGAACGTGAGGAAGCTATGGTGTAATTTTCAGGGTGTTTGGACAACTGCCGCTGTCGCCGGCAATTTCTGGCCAGCGGCGATAGGGCGGAGATGGGGTGGAGTACGGTGAGGGTCAGAGATGGGAGGGGACGGCGACTGAGTACGAGGAAGGAATATCTGGTCTCTAGGGGTTCCAGACAATATTATCTAATATTGATACTAAACCTTGGCCGTTGGATTGGAGTGATGGACGACCTGGATTGAATTTGGCTTCACTAATGCAAAACAGCGTCGTTTTGTCTATTTCTGAGATGGACCGGGTTTGGGGAGATGGGGTTTGGGCCTAGGCGTGGGTGATCCGTTTGGGATGGGATACTAATTAAAATCAGCCCATTTTTGGTCTCTTTATTAAGATCACCTCTTTTTAATTTGTTTTCTTTTCAATTCTTTTACTTATTTTGCTTTTGCATTTTATTTTTTTTATTTTTGTATTTATTTTTTATTTTTATAAAATGCTAAAATAAACTCACAATCAAATTAACACTAAAATTAGATTTCCTAATTAACAGAAAAATGCAAACTAATACCAATTTGAACTAAAAATGCAAAAATAGACCCTTTTTGTTATTTTCTTTACATTTTGTGCTAAAACAAATTAATACTAATTGCTATTGTAAATTAAATCTTTCAATGCAAAAATACATATTTTTGTATTTTCATATGGATTATCATGCACAAATAAAAATGCAACCAATTAACACAAAATTCACAAAAAATTATAAAATAATAAAGAAATCATTTTATTTGAAACTTTTGGAATAATTTGCTTAGGGCAAAAATCACGTGTTCACACCTACCATACAACGCCTCATACGGAGCCATCTGAATGCTGGACTGGTAGCTGTTGTTGTAGGCGAACTCTGCTAAAGGCAAAAACTTGTCCCACGAGCCTCCGAAATCGATGACACATGCTCGGAGCATATCCTCCAAAATCTGTATAGTCCGCTCGGACGGACCGTCCGTCTGAGGCTGGAATGCTGTGCTCAACTGGACCTGGGTGCCCAACTCTTGCTGAACTGCTCTTCAGAAGCGCGAGGTAAATTGCGTACCCCGGTCCGAAATGATGGATACCGGCACACCATGAAGGCGGACAATCTCCCCGATATAAATCTCAGCTAACCTCTCGGATGAATAGGAGACTGCCACTAGAATGAAATGCGCTGACTTGGTCAGCCTATNTTAAGTCCTGATACATTTTCGCAGCACCCGGGTGAATAGAATACTGAGAACTATGGGCCTCTGCCAAGATCAACTCTCTAATCCCATCAACATTGGGCACACAAACTCGCCCCTGCAATCTCAAAACACCATCATTATCTAAGGTCACCTTCGTGGCACTTCCACGCTACACCGTGTCTCTCAGGACACATAAATGGGGATCATCAAACTGACGACCACGGATACATAGAGAAGAACGGGCAACCGTGCAAGCTAACACTCTGCTAGGCTCAGAAATATCTAATCTTACCATTCGATTGGCCAAGGCCTGAACATCTAAAGCAAGCGGTCTCTGGCTGGCCGGAATATAAGCAAGACTACCCATGCTGGCGGATTTCCTACTCAANAATCTTCAAAGCATGAACAATAGCTACCAATTTTAGATCATGAACCGGATAATTCTTCTTGTGGATCTTCAACTGTCTCGAAGCATAGGCAATGACTTTGCCATCCTGCATCAATACTGCACCAAGCCCAACGCGGGAAGCATCACAATAGACTGTGTAAGGCTCTGAACCCGTGGGCAAAACCAATATCTGTGTCGTAGTCAGAGCTGTATTGAGCTTCTGAAAGCTCGCCTCACACTCATCTGACCACCTGAACTGGGAACCCTTCTGGGTCAATCTGGTCATCGGGGCTGCAATAGATGAAAATCCCTCTACGAACCGACGGTAATAACCTGCTAACCCCAAGAAACTCCGAATCTCGGTCACTGAAGCTGGTCGAGGCCAATTCTTGACTGCCTCAATGTTCTTCGGGTCCACCTGAATACCCTCTGTTGATACAATATGACCCAGAAATGCAACCGAGCTCAACCAGAACTCACACTTCGAAAACTTTGCGTATAACTGACTATCCTTAAGAGTCTAAAGAACCACTCTGAGGTGCTGCTCGTGCTCTTCCTGTCTGTGGGAGTACACCAGGATATCAACTATAAAGACTATTAAGAATAAGTCTAGATATGGCCTGAACGCTAGGTTCATCAACTCCATAAACGCTGCTGGGGAATTGGTCAACCCAAATGACATGACTAAAAACTCGTAGTGCCCATACCAAGTGCGGAATGCTGTCTTAGGGAATCAGACACCCTAATCCTCAGCTGATGGTAGCCAGATCTCAAGTCTATTTTTGAAAATATCTTTGATCCCTGAAGCTGGTCAAACAAATCATCAATTCTCAGAAGTGGATACTTGTTATTTATCGTCACTTTGTTCAATTGCCGGTAATCAATACACATCTGTATCGATCCATCCTTCTTCTTCACAAATAACACCGGCGCACCCCAAGGAGAAACACTAGGCCTGATAAAACCCTTCTCTAGTAAATCCTGAACTGTTCCTTTAACTCCTTCAACTCTGGCGGGGCCATGCGATACGGCGGAATAGAAATGGGCTGCATGCGCGGAGCCAGATCAATACAGAAATCAATATCCCTATTGGGCGGCATACCCGGCAGGTCTGAAGGGAAAACCTCTGGGAATTCCCGAACAATAGGAATAGAGTCAATAGAAGGAACCTCTGCGCTGGAGTCACGAACATACGCCAGATAAGCTAAACACCCCTTCTCGACCATGCGTCGAGCCTTAACATATGAAATAACACTGCGGGTGGCATGACCTGGGGTCCCTCTTCACTCTAGTCGGGGCAATTTTGGCAAAGCCAAGGTCACGGTCTTAGCGTGACAATCTAAGATAGCATGATGATACGGGGACAAGCAATCCATCCCCAAAATAACGTCGAAATCCACCATATCTAAAAGCAGTAAATCAACACGGGTCTCAAGACCCTCAAACACAACCACACAGGAATGATGCACCCGGTCGACTACTATGGAGTCACCCACTGGTATAGATACATAAACAGGAATGTCCAAAGCATAACTAGACATAGCTAGGCAGGGTGCAAAATAGGACGACACATATGAATATGTAGACCCAGGGTAAAATAGCACTGACGCATCTCTATTACAAACCAGAATAGTACCTATAATAACGGCATCTAACGACTTGGCCTCTGGTCTGGCTAGAAAAGCATAAAACCGAGGGTCAGCCCTACGTCCCTGAACCATGTCTCTGGGACGATTGGCTACCTGCTGACCCCTACCTCTGGCGGTTCGGCCTCCACCTCTACGGTCTCGACCTCCACCTCTATGATCCCTACCCCCCTAGCTGGCTGGGCAGGCTGTGGGTCACCTATTGCCTAGATCATAGGGCGAGGACCCTGCTACTGCGACTGTGTACCCCTCAATCTCGGGAAGGCTATCCTGATGTGACCATACTCACCACACTCTTAATATCCCTCCGTACGATGAGACTGGCCCTAACGACCCGAATGACCTCTACGAAAGCTGTGAAGAGGTTGTGTACTGATGGGAGCTGGCGGTGCACTGAGTAACTGTTGATCGAAATACTGCCCACAAAAACCACGATCACCTGGGACACCCTGCGAAGCCTGGAGGGCTGACTGAAAGGTCCTGGAAGGCTGACCCCTATCATAAAAATCCCTGCCTCCAGATGAGGCCCTACTGAATTGACCTGAGTGACGTGGTCTCTTGTCTGACCTAAGACCACTCCCCTGTGGCAGAACCATCTCGATCCTCCGGGCCACATTGGCTGCCTCCTAAAAGGTAACGTCACCACCCGCCTCTCTGGCCATCTGAAGACGAATAGGCTGAATCAAACCATCAATGAATCTCCTCACCCTCTCCCTCTCAGTGTAGAGTATGACGAAGGCATGGCGATATAGATTGATAAACCGGGTCTCATACTGGGTGACCATTATAGACCCCTGCTGCAGGCCCTCAAACTGCCTCCGGTAAGCATCCCTCTGAGTAACGGGAAGAAACTTCTCTAGAAATAACTCCGAAAACTGATCCCAAGTCAAAGGCGGCGACCCTGCTGGTCTGGCTAAACAGTAATCCGTCCACCAAGGCTTGGCGGATCCAGATAGATGAAAAGCCGTAAAATCAACTCCATTGGACTCCACAATGCCCATGTTCCGAAGAACCTCGTGGCAGCTATATAGGAAATCCTGGGGGTCCTCAGAAGAAGCTCCGCTGAATGTAGTAGTGAAGAGTTTGGTGAACCTGTCCAGTCTCCACAAAGCATCTGCGGACATAGCCGCTCCATCACCGGCCTGTGTTAATACCCCCGACTGAACTGCCCCATCTGGCTGGACCGGTGGAATATGAGTCTGGGGAGCTACCTGCTCTGGAGTACGTGCAGCAGGAGTTTGGGCCCTTCCTCCAGCCTGGGAAGTGGATAGTGCTGCAGGGAGCAATCCTACTCGGGTGACACTCTCCATGAGGCCAACCAACCGGACCAAGGCATCCTGAAGAACTAGGGTAGCAATAAACCCCTCTGAGACCTGAGTTGGGCCCACCGGAACTGTCTGGGCTGGGGCCAGAACCTCCTCATCGAGGCCAACATGAGGGTCCGCCACTGGTGTTGCTGCTGGTGGCTGGGCTTTGCCACTGCCTCGGCCCCTAGCATGGCCACGTCCTCTGCCCCTAGCGGGAGCTGCCTGGGGCTCGGACAGCTGATCGGTAGATGAGGAAGCGCGTGTTCTCGCCATCTGCGAAAGAACAGAGTAGAAATTCAATCAGCATTGAGAAACCAAATCTCACGACAAGAAAGAACAAATGAGAGATTTTTCCTAACTCAATAGACTCTGGGGAACAAGTACAGACGTCTCCGTACCTACCTCTCAGACTCTACTAAGTTTGTTCGTGAGTTGTGAGACCTATGTAACCTAGTGCTCTGATACCAACTTGTCACGATCCGGATTTACCCACCATCGGGATTGTGATGGCGCCTAGTCGTGGTAGCTAGGCAAGCCAACTTATTTACCCTTTTCATTCCTAGACAATTACTTTAACAGTTTACAACATCAATATAGAACATGAAATTTAACAAGAATAATAGCGGAAGTCTGATTTATAATTATGAATCATAACGCGGAACAGTCGTTAATAGCTCTACCCAAGATTTGGTGTCACAGTACTCACGAACCACTAAGAATATACTAAATACAATGGTCTGAAAGAAATATATAAGTTGTCCGTCTCGAAAACAATGAGGCAACAGTCTAAAAGAGAACATAAAGAAGAGACGCCGGTCCTGCATACGCCTGCAAGGCTATCTTATTCTTGTGAAAATGAAAGCCCGCTCCCGCACTAATGCTGCTGCTGCTCCTCAAAACTTGGACCTGTGCAAAAATGCATAGAAGTGTAGCATCGGCACAACCAACCATATATGCTGGTAAGTGTCTAGCCTAACCCCGGCGAAGTAGTGACGAGGCTAGACTGGACACCACATAAACCTGTGCAGTTATAAATAAACAGCAGAAATCGAATACCAGGCAATTAACAACATGGGAGGGGGAAACATGCTATGGGGAGATACAATATTAACAGTAATCCCGAGTAACGTACTAAAGCAGCTAGATTCACAATGAACAAGGAATTAATACTCAATACAAACACATGGTATCAATAACTGTTGCGGCGTGCAACCCGCTCCACAAATACCACTGTTGCGGCATGCAACCCGACCCATATCATTGTTCAAGTATCAATGTTGCGGCGTGCAACCCGACCCTCATGTATCATTGTTGCGGCGTGCAACCCGATCCTCAATATCATTTAACAGTCTGACTTTCCAAACAACAGTCACAATTAAGGGACATAAAAATAAGCAAATATTTGACAAAATCCCGGCAAGAGAAAGAATCCAACAAGTTCAACCAAACGTCCCAGCAAGGGAATAATCAACAACGCTTTCTTTTTCTTACTTTTCTTATCTTATAACCCACTCTACTATTTTGAGCCAACGCTCCAGAGAATCAAGTAATCATATCACCATTCACATGTTATTCACAATATATAGGAATCCTCCAATAATCACGGAGTTCACAACCAAGTCATGATAATTACATTATAAGGACTCACAGTCATGCTAGAAACCAATGTATAGATGCTCGTCACCATGCCTATACAACGTACTCGATCACATAGCAATTAGCAACAAGACTCAACTCTTATTCCCTCAAGCTATGGTTAAACAAAACACTTACCTCAAAGCCTTGAAATCCACTTAATCTTCAACTATCGCTTTACCTCGTGGTTCCACCTCCAATTCGCTTGAATATAATCACAAATTGTTTAATTACTTTAATAAACACTATATGAATCAATTTGAATGCATAAAAATGATTTTCTCAAGTTTTTCCCAAAAATTCCAAAAATGTTCCCGGACCCACGTGGTCAAAACCCGAGGTTCGGATCAAAATCCGGTTACCCATTCCCCTACGAATTCAAATATGTAATTTGCTTTGAAATCGGACCTCAAATCGAGGTCCAACTCCCCCATTTATGGAAAACCTAGGTTCTACCCAAAAATCCCAATTTTACCCATAAAAATCCTTGATTTCAAGAGGAAAACATGTTTAATGATGTTAAAGATTGAAAGAATTGAGTAAAAATCAACTTACAAGTGATTTGGGATGAAGTTTGCTCTTGAAAAATTGCCTATGGTGTTTGGATTTGAAAGAATGGTGAAAAGTGATGAAAATTCGACTAAGTATAAAATTTGCTGGGCCTCGGATGTGGGAATTGCGAACTAGGGTTCGCAATTGCGAACCAGGACCTGCTAACTTGGGAAATGCGAACAAAGCTTCGCATTTGCGAGGCCAGGGCAAAAATCGGGTCCTTCGCATTTGCGAAGAGGGTCTCGCATTTGCGATCCCTGCCCTTTCGCATTTGCGAAGTTCTTCTTCGCATTTGCGATACCTGCCATGCCTCCATTGTTTTCGCATTTGCGATCAGGTGGTCGCATTTGCGATCATTTCTTCGCAAATGCGACGACACCAGCAGTGAAAATAACAGATTTGTTTTTTTAAAATGAGAAAATGCAATTCGATGCCTATCCAAAACTCACCCGAGCCTTCGGGGCTCCAAACCAAACATGTACACAACCTCAAAAATATCCTACGGACTTACTTGCGCGATCAAATCGCCAAAATAACATCATATACATAGAATCAAGCCTCAAAACTCATGATTTTCTTCTAAACTTCACAAACTATCAAACTTGGAACTTATAGTCCGAAACACGTCAAACGACGTCTGATTTCGACCAAACTTCACAGAATGCGCTTAACACATATTTAAGACTTGTACCAGGCGTCGGAACCAAAATACGAGCCCGATACCATAGTCTTTTAATGAATTTCCATTTTCATTTTCCTTAATAATTTCAGAAAAATAATTTAACAGAAAAATTCTTTTCCTCGGGCTCTAGACCTCGGAATTCGACTCCGGGCAGATGCCCGAGTCCCATATTTTTCTACGGACCTTCCGGGACCGTTCAACTCATATTTAAGACTTGTACCAGGCGTCGGAACCAAAATACGAGCCCTATACTATAGTCTTTTAATGAATTTTCATTTCTATTTTTCTTAATAATTTCAGAAAAATAATTTAACAGAAAAATTCTTTTCCTCGGGCTCTAGACCTCGGAATTCGACTCCGG